>PVKW010037119.1:0-20611 GCA_004027895.1 Orientallactaga bullata | reverse complement strand
AAAAGCAACCACACTGGCTGAGGGAAGCCTCAGTAGGGCAGAATGTCATCAGAACAGCCCTGGGGTCAAGGGTGAATGGCACACTGAGGCTAGTCCAGCTGCTAGAGTCTGGAGTGGCACACCCTGTTGTAGTTGAGCACACCACCCAGGGCTCAGGCAGGTACTAATGCAGCGCCACAGAGACAATTTCACTCCACCCCAGTTTTCAAACATACTCAGATGGTTCTAGAAACACCTCCCATGCATTGTATCGGGGCTAGATTATGACTTAGGAAATGAGCCTTTCAAGAGTGTTAAAGATTACTAGGAGGAGATTATGATCACATTACATTATCTCTATCTATGGAGGCTGCCAATAAAGTTTTTAAAAATGCTAGATTAGCCGGGCGTGGTGGCGCACGCCTTTAATCCCAGCACTCGGGAGGCAGAGGTAGGTGGATCACCGTGAGTTCAAGGCCACCCTGAGACTACATAGTTAATTCCAGGTCAGCCTGGGCCAGAGTGAGACCCTACCTCGAAAAACCAAAAAAAACAAAACAAAACAAAAAAACACAAAAATGTTAGATTACAAGTGAATAAAGAAGCTCAAGGTTTTTTTTTATATATTTAATTATTTATTTGAGAAGAGAAAGAGGCAGAGAGAGAGAGGAGAGAGAGAGAATGGGCATGCCAGGGCCTCTAGCCACTGCAAAAGAACTCCAGACGCATGTGTCCCCTTGTGCATCTGGTTTTCATGGGTCCTGGAGAATCGAAACGGGATCCTTTGGTTTTGCAGACAAACGTCTTAACTGCTAAGCCATCTTCCCAGCCCCCACTTACAAGTTTTGATTACTGTTTCCTAAAAGGCTCATAACCAACACCCCAACTACTTTGAGACCCTTCCTAGCTCAAAGGTCTACACTTTTAAACCCAAACAGCATTATACTTTGTTTACTAAGAATCCAATAAGAAAGTATAAAATAATTAGGCTTTTATTTTCTTGTGCATGTGTGTGCACACAAGTACACCCACACATTGTGTAAAGGCCTCATCCACTTTTTGTTATCGGGTAGGGTCTCACTCTAGCCCCGGCTGACCTGAAATTCCCTATATAGTCTCAGGGTGGCCTTGAACTCGTGAAGATCCTCCTACCTCTGCCTCCTCAGTACTGGGATTAAAGGCGTGCGCCACCACACACAGCTCATCCATGTTTTTTTTTGTTTGTTTGTTTGTTTGATTTGTCTTGTTTTTCTGAGGTAGGGTCTCATTCTAAGCTCAGGCTGACCTGGAATTTACTCTGTAGTCTCAGGGTGGCCTTGAACTCATGGCGATCCTCCTACCTCTGCCTCCTAAGTGCTGGGATTAAAGGTGTGTGCCACCACGCCAGACTTTTTTGAGACAGCTCTCTCACTAGCCTGAATTCACCAAGTAGGCCAGAATGGCTAGCCAGTGAACCCTAGAGATCCACCTGGCTCCACCCCCCCCCCCGCCCCCCGCCCCCAGAAAGTATCTGCCATCACACCTTTTTGTTGTTGTTGTTTTTCAAGGTAGGGTTTCACTCTGGCCCAGGCTGACTTGGAATTAACTATGTAGTCTCAGGGTGGCCTCAAATTCACGGCTATCCTACCTCTGCCTCCTGAGTGCTGGGATTAAAGGCATGAGCCACCATGCCTGGCCACACCTAGATTTTTAAATGTGGGTTCTGGGAATCAAACTCAGGTCACCATGCTTGCAAGACCAGTACTTTACCAAGTGAGCTATCTCCTCAACCCAAGCATTTGTTTTTAAATAGCATTTTAGCTTTGCAAGTTTTCTTCATAATAACAAGCTGTTGTATACAGGGTTTCTACATGCCAGCCGAATAAGACACAACACATGTAGAGGGTTTTGTGGTAATAGCAATCACCCCGTGGAGCATAAATCCCTTGTCATTGTAACCTGGCTGTGCTGGGGAGTAAATCTCTTATTGATGCATTTCACAAGCCTAATATTTAACAGTGTCATTTTCAGGAGTGCATGCGCCAGTTTTCGGAATGTAAACATTTTGAATTTATAAAAACAAATGAATTATATTTACATTACAGGAAGATTTACTGCAGGGCTCTTTGAACCAATAAACTCTCCCAGTGCACCAGAGACAACGTAATTCACAACACAGCTGAGGCAGGCTTTTTGTTTGAGAATGTTACTGCACCACAGAGAAGGAAGGATTCAGGAATACCAACAGTCTACACGCAGCTTTGGGGTCCCAAGATGCTAGTCTGTGTCTTCTCCTTGGCTGCTCTCGCTGCTTCCCCCAAGTCTGCAGTGGGCAGGTATCTGGACCATTTGTGTGGGGTCTGACAAGCCCTCTGGATGCCATGTGTAGGCTATAAGAACATGACTAACACCGTGACAGAAGTTAGGAGGGGAGGGCAAACATTGTAGGATGTCAGGAAAGTACAATGTGACCACTTACCAACGGAAGAACTACAGCAGCCAGAATCCATGGCTACTGTCTCAAAACATGATCTCATTTAATCCTTAAAACAGAGCCTTTGAATAGGTGTTGTTTCCATCCTGGATTTAAGAACTTAGACCCAGAGAAGGCACCCTGAGTCCTGGCCTTGGCCATGGTGGCTCACTCCTGCAATTCCAACACTTGGGATGATAGGGCAGGAGGACTGCAGTGAATACAAGGCCAGCGTAGACTGCAGAATGAGACCCCCCCATCACAAAAAAACGGGGTGGGGAGAAACTGATTTCAAATATTTTGTAATCTGTGTCCCTAGCATGTCACTGAACTCTGAGCCTAAGTGTTATCAACCTCTTTATAGTACTTGTGAAGATTACATCATTCTATGACCTTGAAAGGGCTACATACTAGTACATGTAATTACACAACAGTATTAGCTAGGTATTCCCGGGGACAATTGAAACTTTTGCTAGAAATATGGAATTAGAAGCTAATTTTTTTCCCCCCGAGGTAGGGTTTCACTCTGGTCCAGGCTGGCCTGGAATTAGCTATGTAGTCTCAGGGTAGCCTTGAACTCATGGCAATCCTCCTACCTCTGCCTCCCGAGTGCTGGGATTAAAGGTGTGCACCACCATGCCCGGTTTTAGAAGCTAATTTTTAAAATATTTTTATTTATTTTCGAGGAGAGAGAATGGGAGAGAGGGAGAGGAAGACAATGGTCACACCAGGGCCTCTAGGCACTGTAAACAAACTCCAGATGGATGTGCCACTTTGTGCATTTGTGCGTGGGTACTAGGGAATTGAACCTGAGTCATTAGGCTTCACTGGCAAGTGCCTTAACCATTGAGCCATCTTTCCAGCCCTAGAAGCAAAATTTTTAGACACAATGGAAAGGATGTTTAGGGAGAAAGTAGCCCAATGTTGTAGTGAGATCCACATTGCTGGGACATCCAACCAGACACAGCTTACAGGAGGACAGAGTTTATTTCAGGCTTACAAAATCCAAAGGAAAGCCATCAGTGGTGGAAGAAGCTGCTTACTTCCATATATCCAAGCAGACGGAACCAACTGTAGCAAGCAAACATCAACACCAACAAGCATGATGCACAAGAACTCCAAATGCTCTCCATGCATCTTAGGACTGGACTCAGATCCATCCACAAACACACCTTAGGGCTGGAGTCAAAGATCCGCCCCCAGTAACATACCCCCCTGTAGCAGAGATCTGCCTGCTAGGGGCTCACATAGCAAGCTCTTTTTTTTTTTTTTTTTTTTTTTTTAGTTTTCGGGGTAGGGTCTCACTCTAACTCAGGCTGACCTGGAATTCACTATGTAGTCTTGGGGTGGCCTTGAACTCACAGCGATTCTCCTACCTCTGCCTCCCAATTGCTGAGATTAAAGGCATGCACCACCACGCCTGGCCAGCAAGCTCAATTTTAATGAAACACCTGAGTCTATTGGTCATACAAACTATCACACCCAATATGGAAGGGCTAAGAAAGAGTCTGCTTTCACTCTGAGCCACATGTGCTAGGATGAAGACCACAGGGAATCAAAGTCTAGGCAATTTGGTAATATTTTCTCTTCCTGAATGACAGGGAAATCATATTTAGAGGAATTCTGAAATCTCTACTTGCATATTTATTTGAGTGAGCCTCTTAAGAATGCCCATTCTATGGGCTATGGAACTAAATAGAGAGTTCTCAACATGCTGTAACATCCACAGACGATGAAAACATGCTAGGTCAAAGAAGCCAGTCACAAAGGCCACATGTTATATGATTCCTTTCATATGAAATATCTACAAAAGGGAAATCCATGGACACAAAAAGTACAATTACCAGAGATTGGGAGAGAGAAGGAAGAAGGAGCAACTATTAGACATAAGATTTTTTAAGTATTTTATTTATTTATTTATTTATTTATTTAACAGAGAGACAGAGAGAAAGAATGTGGTGCCAGGGCCTCTAGCCACTGCAAAGAACCTCCAAAGGTATGTGCCACCATGTGCATCTGGCTTATGTGGGTACTGGGGAATCAAACCTGGGTCCTTAGGCTTTGCAGGCAAGCGCCTTAACTTCTAAGCCATCTGTCCAGCCCAGACATAAGATTTATTTTTATTTATTTGACAGAGAGAAAAGGCAGAGCAAGAAAATAGGCACACCAGGGCCTCCAGCCGCTGCAAACGAACTCCAGATGCATGCACCACCTTGTGCATCTGGCTTACGTGAGTCCTGGGGAATTGAACCTGAGTTCTTTGGCTTTGCAGGCAAGCACCTTAACCGCTAAGCCATCCTTCTAGCCCAAGATTTTTTTAATGTATAAAAATGTTCTGAAATGTAAAGATTTAGTATGCATATTTATAACCACTGAATTATGTATTTTAGAAGGGCGATTTTGTGGTACCTAAATTGTATCTCTACAAAGCTATTATTTTAAAAAATAAGAATACAGGACTGGAGAGATGGCTCAGCACTTAAGGTGCTTGCCTGCAAAGTCTAAGGACCCTAGTTCAAGTTCCCAGTACCCAGGTAAAGCCATATACACAAAGAGGTGCATGTACCTGGAGTTCAGCTGCATCGGCTAAAGCCCCTGGCCTCTATACACAGTCAGGAATAGATGGACACTTACAGCTAAACAATCTGAAGTTTAGTTACTGTAACACTTTTTACGCATGTACAACATGATCCTATGTAACCAAAATATAGATATACTTGGGAAATTCAACACCAACACACAAGTTTTGTGTAACAAAATTATACATTGTATTTGATTCATTTCAAATAAAAAATATTATTTTTTGAGTCAGGGTTCTATGTATCACAGGCTAGCTTCAAACTCACTATGCAGCCACAGATAACCTTGAATTTCTGATTCTCCTGCCTCTATTTCCCCAGCACTAGGATCACAGGCATGCACCACCACATATGATTTATGTCATGCGGGGTTCAAGTCGAGGGCTTCCAAAATGTTATGTGGGCACTCTTTATTTATTTATTTATTTTAGAGAGGAGAGAAAAAGAGGGAGAATTGGTGGAAGAGGGGTTGGGGGCCCAGCCACTGCAATTGAACTCCAGACACTTGTGCCACCTAGTGGCCAGATGCAATCTTGCACTTGCCTCACCTTTGTGCCTCTGGCTTATGTGGGATCTGAAGAGTCAAACATGGGTCCTTAGGCTTCCCAGGCAAGCACCTTGACCACTAAGCCATGTCTCCAGCCCTGACAGCACTCTTTCAATTGAGCAACATCCCCAGCTGCCCGCCACCCCATTTTTTTTTAATGGCAGAGACCTTTTATTGTTGTTTTGAGATAGGGGTCTTGCTCTAGCCCAGGCTGACCTTGAACTCAGTAATCCTCCTACCTCTGCCTCCCGAGTGCTGGAATTAATACACCAGGTAGCAGAGACTTTTTTTTAAGAATACAAGACTCGAAAAAGGGGGGGGGGGAGCTGGAGAGATGGCTTAGCAGTTAAGGCACTTGCTTGTGAAGCCTAAGGACCCATGTTTGACTTCTCAGGTTCCACATAAGTCAGATGTACCAAGTGACACAAGAACACAAGGTCACATGCGCACAAGGTGGTGCATGCATCTGGGAGTTTGATTGCAGTGGCTCGAGGCCCTGGTGCACCAATTCATATTCCGACCCCCCTTGCATTTAAAAAAAAAAAAAAAAGGCCAGTCTGTTGGGCTTGCCTCAAAAAAAAAAAAAGAAAAGAAAGAAAAGAAAAAGAAAAAAGAATACAAGCCAACTGTATAGCAGTGTCCCACTCAGGGGGTATGCCAAACTGTTTACTTATGAATTGACAGATTAAATGCTTTGAACGGTAATAGTACATAACATAAGCAAGTTCTGTCTTCCTCCATGTGACGTAGCAGGGCACAAGAATCACTTTCCTTTGTGGTGATGTAACTTGGTGTTTTTGTTGGTCATCCTCTGAATGGTGCTGGCTAGATTCTCCTATCACAAATGCAGCTTTTTCCCGTTGCAAGTAATAATGGGTGAGGGACTCTTAAAAATTTTTACCTTTTGTTTATCAAATCTTTGCAGTAAGGGGGGGAGGAGAGAGAAAAGGGAGGCGTTTGTCATCTGCTCTTCCACCCTCAACTCAAGCCAGAGAGGATGGAGGGCCCTGACAGTCGCAGTCCCGCAGGACCGGGTCGTGAGCAACCCACAGATAGATGCCCAAGGGGGACCCAACGTGGGGTGCTCCCGGAGGGCACGCATCTGGAGGGGATGCACCAGGAGGTGACGCACCTGGAGGGACGCACCTGGAGAGGACGCACCTGGAGGGGACGCACCTGGAGGGGACGCACCTGGAGGGACTCACCCGGAGGGCACTCGGTCCCCACCCAGACCGCGCCGGAGACCACGGAACCTGAAAGCCCGGCCACCCCTGCACTTACCCCGGCATGATAAACTTTATTCGCTCTTTTAATCTTGATGTCCAAGGAGGTCCCCATCTCGGATTGTACACGGAGGCCGCCACTTCCGGTCACAGGTGACCGGAGGGGGAAGAGAATCGCCCCGCCCCTTTCTCCTCTCTGTCATCACGTGACCTCGCACCCTCCTTCCGTTCCACCGCTCGGAGAAGAGGCTGTCTGGCCGCCGCCAGCCTCCTTCCTGCACAAGGGTGGGTCTCGCGGGCACCCGTCAGCGTGGGGGCGGGGTCCAAGGTATCCCCGCCCCTTCCGTTAGGCTCCAGGGAGGACGCACTCCCGGCGTGCTCTGCGGTCTGCGCCGGGTAGCGGGTGGGGTTCCGCGCCGGAAGTCCGCGCTCACGTCAGATCGTGCGGCGCTGCGCCATGGCGACGGCTGTCAAGAAATTGAAACTCAGGAAAGAGTTCCCTCCTCACATCAGCTTTTCGCTTCACCCCTGGATTGCCCTCACTTCTTGGGGTTCCGAGGAGCCTACGCCCCGTAGGTTCTTCGCCGCGTGAGCGGTCTCGTACTCCAGCTGGAGCGCGGCTGTGCGCGCGCATCCTGGCAGGCGCTGATTGGCCGACGGCCCGGCCCCGCCCCCGCCCGCGCTGGCCGCCAAGGTCTCGGCGAGCGCAGGGTGACCTCGCTCTGCTGCGAGCCGAGCCGCGCCGCCGCTCTGGGTCACCTGCCCGCCGGCCTCCGCGGCCGCGAGGGCTTCTGGGTATTCCCCAGGCGCGTGTCCTGGAAGCTGCGGCGCCGAGTGGGGGCGGCGGGCCGCCCTGGGACGCTCGCTAGCCGCGCAGGACCGATCCCTCACCGGGACGCACCTGCCCGCAGCGCCGCCGGAAGTGGGCACTATATAGCGCTGGCGGAAGAGCGGGTACCGCCTCCAACCTGGGGGAGCAGTTGGGTTCGGCCGCATGCTAGCTGCTGAAATGAAATCGCTGTACATGCTTGCCTACATAAGGTCAAGTGTCATTTATTTTTAATTTACATAAGTAAGTGGCGTGTTGAAGTGATGTTTGCTTAAATTCCTCGGTTCTGATGTTTTTTTTAAGTACTTCTAGGATAACAGATTTCCTGTAAGTCGCTGTTTTGTTTCATGGACTGACAGTGATGTACAGTAGCTGCAGTTGCTTTGCAAGGTTAATAAGTGTGATGTTTCCCAGTATTTAGGGGTCCTGTTTCAGCTCTCTCCATCCCGAGGGCTTTCCTCTGGGGCATGAAGCTCTTCCTAGCAATTCTAAAACTACTCATTAGGGCCTTAGTCATCACAGTCTGGTCTACTTGGAATTCAGGAAGTGGAACCCTCTCTACGAGACACACATCATTTTCAGCTGGTTTAAAAAAAAAATCTCAATGCGGAGAAAAGAAAGAAACGCCGTCTGTGCATCCACACTAGGCTTGCTTGCTTGAGCAAAGAGGCTTTATGCTTATTTCACAACTCGAGGGCAACTGTGCCTTAAGTTTGCACACATCTATGGAAGGCTGGTGCAGTGTAAATTTTCTGTGTAGCCAAGGCCTCCTTATGTGTTGACTTCCAAACATAGGTGTTTTTTTTTTTTCTCCTCCAAACACCGTTCTTCCTTACTCTCACCTGAAGTGTTACCTTTCAGTTTCTAAGAATCAGACTCTGTCAAAGTGTCTTACTGCTCAAGTGAGTCTGTGGATCTTCTTGGTGATAAGGTCCAAGTTATGTTTCTGGCTCTACTAGATACTTCTTCAAGGTTGGCTTCAGTTAAGAAAGACAAGAGGAGCCTGACATGACGAAGCACGCCTTTAGTCCCAGCACTTGGGAAGCAGAGGTAGGATTGCCATGAGTTTGAGGCCACCCTGAGGCTACATAGTGAATTCCAGAACAAGACCCTACCTTGTGGGGAGGGGGGGGAAGATGAGACAAAACAATGCAAACTTCAATAGATCACTATTAGAGTCCTCTTAGTAGATCCTTCTTGTCTGTATAACTGGCCCCTTTCATCAGTGACAGATGGAAAGGCCTGGTGGGGCCTCTTTCCTTCCAAACAGTTGATGGGAGATCTATCTCCAGCTTCACCTTTCTGTTATCTTACTGCTAGCATCCAGTTGTGTAAGAAAAGTTTCAGCAAGACAGCTAAAGACCTCCACAGGGTCCTTTTGAACTCAACCACCACACCTTCTTGCCACTCAAAAGACTGGCACATGACCACTTTACACTGTGATCCCTCAATCTTGTTCCTTCTTGAAACAGGAATGAGCTAGAGTGCTGATAAAACAGATTTGCAAGCAGCAAACAGAATATCAGCCTCCCCTTGAAGCTGGCACCCGTGATACCTAGGAAAGATGGTCCTTCAACCTCTGCCACTACATCGCTTTATACTAAAATTGTGATCCCGTTTCTACCACAGTAGACCAGATGAATGTACCCAGTCAGGTAATATAATAAAAGATTATTTATTTATTTATTTATTTTTTAATTTTTTTGGTTTTTCGAGGTAGGGTCTCACTCTAGCTCAGGCTGACCTGGAATTCACTATGTATTCTCAGGGTGGCCTCGAACTCATGGCGATCCTCCTACCTCTGCCTCCCAAGTGCAGGGATTAAAGACGTGCGCCACCACTCCCGGCCATTTTTTAAAATTCCATATAGTTCCTAGTGGGTTCTTCCAGTTCTCTCAATCATATTTATATCCCAGCTCACAGAAAGTGTAATAAAACAATATTTTTCCCAAAAGCACTAAATATGTTTGGCCTAACAGGAGTATGGAAAGAAAAGGGGGAGGCCCTGGAGTCAGGTATAGCCCCCCCCCCCGCCCCACCGGAGTTGTTGTCCCTCTTGGTGGTAGAGATAAATGGGGAATGGGAAATATGGCAGGGATCTTAGAAAGCCTGAGGGAGACAGACCAGAGGTTAGGACAACCAGCCAAGGTGAGTTATGGGCTGACTGCCAGTGTAGGCAGGCTAGATGCGACCATTCCTGTAGCGTGTGTCCCATGCATAGAGGTGGGATGGCATACTACAACAGGTGGGCCATTGGCAGGTATCCAATGAGCATGGCATTTTTAAACCATATGCCTCTCTCCCAGATAGAAGATGTCAGTGGGAAGGTGAAGAGATGGGGATATGATGAAAGAATTCTGAAATACTATCATCTAAATTCCAACTGAATAGTGAAATTGATTTCTCCTCTTCCCTCAGCAGACATGGTTACTGGAGAATGAAAGTGGGTTAATTTATAGAGAAATGAAGACTTGCTCTTTTGGTCATTTATGTGTTGTGCTTGTAAATTTTGAAACAGCTACATGCACAAAAATCAATAGACCTTTCTAGTTACAGCAATAACCAGTCAGGAAACAAAATGAAGATAGGCAATGTATTCTCAATAGCAATAAAAGTTGCCCTGTGGGAGTGGATAATGCTGTACCCAGAAGTTAGAGATTGTTACAAGAAAATTCAGTGCCAGAGGTGGGATACCTTCCAGTAAGTTGTTGTTCAGGGAGACCCCTGATGCCCCCAAAACATTACTGGCTATTGTCAAGGTTCTTGTTTGCCCACCAGAACTAGATGGTAAGACCCTATTTCTGAGACCCCATGCTGGGGCTACATATCGCTGAGAAATCACGTTGGAGCTGAGCTGGAAGCCTCCTCCCTGTGACTTAGCTGTCACAATGCTGGAAAGAGCTATGCAGCCTACTGGGCAAGAAAAGTCATCAATGGTCTTGACCAGTAGTGGACCCTGCAAGTTTAATAACTGGTCATCCAGTCCAAATTTGCAATGGTAGCATGTCTGTTATAGGAGTAACCAACTGCTCTCTGGATTTGAAGCCCACTCAACAAAGGAAATTCCTGTCTGATGGGCTGGAGAGATGGCTTAGCGGTTAAGGTACTTGCCTGCAAAGCCAAAGGACCCAGGTTAAATTCCCCAGGACCCACGTAAGCCAGATGCACAAGAGGGCACATGCATCTGCAGTTCATTTGCAATGGCTGGAGGCCCTGGCATGCCCATTCTCTCTCTCCCTGCCTATTTCTATATCTCTTTCTCAAATAAATAAATAAAAATAAAATATTTTTTAAAAATTGCTGCCTGGTTCAAGGCTCAGGGTCCATTGTGGAAGAGGGGGTGGAAAGAATGTAAGAGCCAAAGGAAGAGTAGGACTCCTTATACCGTGCTCCTCCAGACACAAAATGGCCTGGATATCCAAGTCCTCACAGTGCCTGACACTACCTACACAAGACCATCATACTAGGAGGAAAAGATCATGACATCAAACTGATTGCAAGGGGTAGGGGATATGATGGAGAGTGAAGTTTCAAAGGGGAAAGTGGGGGGAGGGAGGGAAGTACCATGGGATATTGTCTACAATTAAAGAAGCTGTCAATAAAAAAATATGAAAAAAAAATTTTTTTAATTGCTGCCTGTTACTGAAAACATAATCAAAAGCCTATAGCTGGGAAGCTTTTAAGTCCTAGGGAGAAAATGCTACTGTTGTCTGGCTAAATGGATATACCCACTAAAATGCCCTCTAAATACTCTTGTTTATGCCAGTGTATTAATGCTACTCTTCTATTTGGTTAGAAAAACTTCTCTTTTTTTTCAGATGGATGTGACCACCATAAGAACTCATTAAAGTAACTGAGAAATGACAGTGTAGTGTTCAGCACCAACAGACATCTTCAGCACACCCTCCAAGGCTCAGGGTCCATTGTGGAGGAGATGGTGGAAATAATGTAAGAGTCAGAGGAAGAGGAGGAGTGCTTTGCAGTACTATCTTCCAGACAAAGTGGCAGTGGCACTCATGGCCTCACAGTGGCTAATACTACCCACACAAGACCTATATTATAGGAGGGGGAGAGATGATGAAATCAAAATAGAAGAGACACCGGGTGTGGTGGCACACACCTTTAATCCCAACACTCAGGAGGCAGAGGTAGGAGGATTGCCATGAGTTCAAGGCCACCCTAAGACTATAGAGTGAATTCCAGGTCAGCCTGAGCTACAGTGAGACCCTACCTCGGAAACCCCCCAAAATAAAATAAAATGGAAGAGAGAATAGTTGGAAAGAAGGGGAGGGGGAATGTTGGAGGAGGAAAAAGAGGGTAGTGGGCAGAAATTATGATCATGGCATACTTTATGTATGTATGGAGCTTGTCAATAAAAAGTTTAAAAACCGGTATGGTGGCACACACCTAGCACTTGGGAGGCAGAGGTAGGAGGATTGCCCTGAGTTCAGTGCCACCCTGAGATTACATAGTGAATTATAGGTCAGCCTGAACTAGAAAGAGACTTTACCTTAAAAAAATCAAAAAAGCTGGTTGTGATGGTACGCACCCTTAATCCCAGCACTTGGGAGGCAGAGTTAGGAGGATCACTGTGAGTTTGAGGCCAGCCTGACACTACATAGTGAATTCCAGATCGGCCTGGACTAGAGTGAGACCCTAACCTTATAAAAAAGGGGGACTGCAGTAAGCACTTCTCTTAATGCCCACACCCATATATTAATGCTGCTCTCAATTTTGGTTAGAGAAGCTTCTCTTTTCAGATGGTGGCAACCTTGGGATGATTCAGAAGGCACCATGGTGCTAAGAAGAAGTGACAGAGGAGTGCTCAGCACTGAAACATCTCAAACCTACCTTCCAAGGCTCAGGGTCCATTGCAGAAGAGGGGGAGGAGAGAATGTAAGAGCCAAAGGAAGAGTGGGAATCCTTACAACGTGCTTCTCCAGACGCAAAATGGCCTGGATATCCATGACCTCACAGTGCCTGGCACTACCTATCCTAATAGGAGGAAAAGATCATAACATCAAATTGAAAAGAGTGACTGAGAGGGGGAGGGGATTTGATGGAGAGTGAAGTTTCAAAGGGGAAAGTGGGAGAGGGAGGGAAATAACATGGAATATTATCTACAATTAAAGAAGTCAATAAAAAATAAAAAATTTTTAAAAAGCATCTGGAGAGATGGCTTAGCAGTTAACATGCTTGGCTGTGAAGCCTAAGAACCCATGTTTAACTCTCCAGATCCCACATGAGCCAGACACATAAAGTGATGCAAGTACACAAGGTCGCACATGAGCACAAGATGGCACACACATCTGGAATTCTATTGCAGTTGCTAGAAGTCTTGGTGCACCAATTCTCTCTAGCTCTTGATCTCATAAAAGAAAAACAAAACATTCTTTTTCAATTCATGATATGTCATGATGGTTAATCTTGTCAACTTGATGGGATTTACAATCAATGGAAACAATCCAGTGGCTGTGTCTGTGAGGAAGTTTTTAGATTAGGTTAGTGGAGGTAGGAAAATACACTCTCACCATGGATAACAATATTCGATGGGCTAGAGTCCGGGACTGAATAAAAAGCTGACTGAGCAGCAGCAGCACGTATCACTATCTGCTTCCTGCTTGCAGGCCGAATGCGACCAGCTGTCTCATGTTCCTGCTACCATGTGTTTGGGATAGACTGTAACTTGGAGCTGTAAGGGGGGGAGGGGAGACCTTCCTCAAGGTACTTCTTGTCAGCAGTGAAAAAATAACTGTTACCATTATGAAAGAAAAAAATAGTAAATTATATTTTTACTGTTTAAAATCCACACAAAGTGAGAAATCAAACAAATGTATGAAAGCCAGGTGTGGTGGTGCACACCTTCAATCCCAGCACTCCAGAGGCAGAGGTAGGAGGATCGCTGTGAGTTTGAGGCCACCCTGAGACTACATAGTGAATTCCAGGTCAACCTGGGCTAGAGTGAGACCTTACCTCGAAAAAACAAATAAATAAATAAATGGATGAAACACTAGGAGTACATGTTATGTGAGCAAGGATTTGTATTCAAAATATGTATATTTTAAAAAACAGTCCTACAACTCCATAATAAGACCAAAAAGAAAAAAATGATCTAAGTCTAGAGAGATGGATCAGTGGCTAAAGGCCCTTCCTTGCAAAGCCTGATGGCCCAGGATAGAGTCCCCAGTTTCCACGTAAAGCCATATGCACCAAGTGAATGTAACCACAGTTGCTCAGGAAATTAAACCACTAATCAACCACTGGAACCTCATGAAAAGACTTGTATACAGCAGAAGACACTGAATAGAGCAAAGAGACAGCCTACAGAATGGGAGAAAAATCTTTGCCAGCTATATATGTGATAGAGGATTAATATCCAGGATATACAAAGTACACAAAAAAACTAATAATAAACCACCCAATTAAAAAGTGAACTATGGAACTAAATAGAGAGTTCTTCAAAGAAGAAATACAGATGGCATATAAACATCTAAAAAAGTGTTCCACATCCTTAGCCATCAAGAAAATGCAAATTAAAACCACTTTGAGAGTCCTGTCAGAATGGCTACTATCAAGAAAACAAATGATAATAAGTGTTGGTGTGGATGCGGAAAAAGAGGAACACTTCTACACTGTTGGTGGGAATGTAATCTGGTCCAGCCATTGTGGAAATCAGTGTGGAGGTTCTTGAGACAGCTAAAAATAGATTTACCATATTATCCAGCTATAGCACTCCTAGGCATATATCCAGAGGACTCTTCTCACTTCTTTAGAGATACTTGCACAACCATGTTTATTGCTGCTCTATTCACAATAGCTAGGAAATGGAAGCAGCCTAGATGTTCCTTCACAGATGAATGGATAATAAAGATGTGGGACATTTATACAATGGAGTTCTACTCAGTGGTAAAGAAAAATGAAATTATGAAATTTGCAGGGAAATAGATCTGGAAAGGATTATACTAAGTGAGGTAACCCAGGCTCTGAAAGCCAAACGTCACATGTTCTCTTTCATATGTGGATCCTAGCTACAAATGTATAGACTTGTGTGTGAACTGGAACCAAAACTCAGTACCAGAAGCCAGTAAGCTGGTAAAAGGCTATAAGGGAGGGAGGAGAGGGAAAGACTTAAGTGGATAGTATTGTACATATGTAAGTAGAAGACCAGATTACAGGGAGGGGAAAGACCTAAACAAGGCCATGGGAAGACAATGCGTAAAAGAAGGGCAGGGGGAGGGTCAATCAAAATTCAAGACAGTCTGAATAAGACTTATGTAAACCTACTTTTTCAAATAATGGCACATCCAGAAGCTGTAGACGGTTACTAGAAAGTTTTCAGTGCCTGGGATGGGATACCTTCCAGTGACTTGTTGGCCAAGGAGGTCCCGGTAGCCTCCAAAACATTAAAGGCTATTGCCAAAGCCCTTGGTTGCCCTTGCTGAAGACATCTCTTGCCTGAGAGGCAAGGTCACTGAGAAAGCAAGCTGGTGCGGAGCAAAAACCTTCTCCCTGTAGACCACCCAACTGAAAACAGGAAAAAGCTGCCCTGCATGCAGCCATATGGGAGACAGAAGTCATCAGCAGTGAAAACAGTGGACACTGGAAAACTCAAGTTTGGCCAAAAGGGTGCAATAGTGGCATGTCTGCTCTTGGGGAAACCAACTGCTCCCTAATTGGACTGAAGGCCCTCTCTATGGGAGGGAATACATGCTTGGTACTGAAAAAGTGAAGCAAAAGTCTATGGCAGGGGAGGTCATGAGCCTTAGGGGTATAAAGCCTGCTCTTGTCTGGCAAAATGTATATATTATCCCCACCAAGCTGCCCTGAAAGCACTACACTTAATGTTCATATTCACATATTAATGCTACTCTCACTTCTGGTTAAAGAAGCTTCTCTTTTCAGATGGCGATGACCACTGGGATGACCCAAAAGGCAACATAGTGCTGAGAAGAAGGGATGAAGGAGTGTCCAGCACTGAAACATCTCTGTCACACCTTCCAAGGCTCAGGGTCCATTGCGGAAGAGGGGGTGGAAAGAATGTAAGAGCCAAAGGAAGGGTACGACGCCTTACAATGCAACTGTCCAGACAGAAATTGGCCTCGATATCCATGACCTTGCAGTGCCTAGCAATACCTTTGCAAGACCCTCATAATAGAAGTAAAAGATGATGACATCAAATTAAGAGAGACTAATGGAGAGAGGGAGGGGATATGACGGAGAATGGAGTTCTGAAGGGGAATGGGGAAGGGGAGGGAAATATTATGGGGTTTTTGCATGTAAGTATAGAAGTTGTCAATAAAAATAAAAAATAAAGCCGGGCGTGGTGGCGCACGCCTTTAATCCCAGAACTCGGGAGGCAAAGGTAGGAGGATCGCCGAGAGTTCGAGGCCACCCTGAGACTACATAATGAATTCCAGGTCAGCCTGGACCAGAGTGAGACCCTACCTTGCAAAACCAAAAAAAAAAATAAATAAAATAAATAAAAAATAAAAAACCTTGCCAGAACCCCAATAAAAATAAATAAATAAATAAATAAATAAATAAATAAATAAAATAAAACCTGATGGATATACAGGTTATAAACCATTTCCAATTACCATGCTCACAAAAATTAAAGGGGTCTGGGCATTGGCTCCGTGGTTCAAGCACTTGTCTGCAAAGCTTACCAACCTGGTTCAATTCTCTAACACCCACATAAAAGCTAGACTCAAAAAGTAGTGCAAGCATCCAGTAGCAAGAGATCCTGGTGTGCTCAGACATGTGCATACACACACACAAATAAATAAAGGAAGGAAGAAAGGAAACAAAGAAGGAAGGAGGGAAAGGAGGGAGGGAAAGACTGGGAGGAGCACAGCAATCACTAGCAGAAAGACCAGACTTCAGAAGAAGAAAAACCAATTATGTCTAAGCAAAGATTTTTTTAGCTCTGGTTTCTTGAAAAGGCAATTGATTTGCCAAGCAAAACAGAATATCTTGTTGAATTTGAATTTATAATAAACAACAGAGAATTTTTTAGTGTAAATATGTCTGTATGTTTTATACTACAATATAATTTAGTATTTATTTTAAATTCAAGTTTAGCTGGACATCATGTGTTTTCTGCTGTTTAATTGGATAAACCTGGCCACTATCATGAACAACAGACCAGGAAAAGTGTTCCCTCGGATGCTTACTTCCATGTGATCTTGGAAGGTGAGGGACAAGGATCACTGACCTGGAATTCACTACATAGTCTCAGAATGGCCTCAAACTCACAGCAATTTTCCTACCCCTGTCTCCCAAGTGCTGGGATAAAAGGCATGTGCCACCACGCCCAGCCATGGTGTGCCCATTTTCTCTCTTTCCCTCTCTCTCTCTCTCAGTTAAAAAAAATAAAATATTTTAAAAAATATTTTTATGTATTTATTTGCAAGCAGAGAGAGAGTGTATGTATATGCCAAGGCCTCTTGCCACTGCAACTGTTTACCCCAGATGCAAGCGCCACTTTGTGCATCTGTCTTTACATGGGTACTGGGGAATTGAATCTGTGCCATAGGCTTTGCAAGCAAGCCCCTTTAATCATCGAATCATCTCCCAGCCCTATTATTTTATTTTATTTTTTAATTCTTTTTTTCCTTCTTTTCTCTTCTTTAAAAAAAATTTTAAATTTTAATTTTTTTTTTTTTTTTGTGAGACAGGGCCTCAGTCTCTAGCCCAGGCTGGCCTGGAATTCACTCTACAGTCTCAGGGTGGCCTCTAATTCACAGTGATCCACTACCTCTGCCTCCTGAGTGCTGGGATTAAAGGTGTGCGCCAACATCCTGGCCCTGCTATTTTCTGATTAAATAGCTATCATACTTTTCCTGGCCAACTGATTTGACTGAAATCAATAAACACTGTATGTGTGATGGTTAATATCAGTTATTAACTTTATTGGATCTAGAATGAAATAAGAGATAAATCTCTGGGCATGTCTGTGAGGGAGTTTCTAGATTAGGTTAAGCGAGTTGGACCCACCCTAAATATGGCACCATGCATGCACAGTCTGGGGCCTTAGGCTGAATAAAAAGGAGAAAGTGAGTCGAATGTCAGCATTCTTCTCTCTCTCTGCTTCCTGACTGTAGATGGAACACGACCAGCTGCCTCGCATTCCTGCCTTTGTGTGTTCCCTGCCATAATGGGCTGCATTCTCTCAAAGTGTGAGTCTATGTCTAGGAGTGGTATAGCTAGGTCATATGTTATATCTATTCTTAGTTGTGAAGACAGACTTTTTAAAATGTATTTTATTTATTTATTTATTTGAGAGAGAGAAGGAGAGAGAGAGAGAAAATGGGCGCACCAGGGCCTCCAGCCACTGCAAATGAACTCCAGACACGTGCGCATCTTGTGCATATGGCTTATGTGGGTCCTGGGGAATTGAACCAGGATCCTTTGGCTTTGCAGGCAAATGCCTTAACTGGTAAACCATCTCTCCAGCCCCGTGAAGACAGAATTTTACCCTTTTATTTTAAAATAACAAGCTATTGTCACGTGGACATCATACAACATTTGTTGCTACTCTTACTGTTTAATTATTTTTAAGGTGATGAACAACAATTTGTCCCTTTTTTATTTTATTTTATTTATTTTGTTTTTTCAAGGTAGTGTCTCACTCTAGCTCAGGCTGACCTGGAATTCACTATGTCATTTCGGGATGGCCTTGAACTTGCAGAGCTCCTCCTACCTCTGTCTCCCGAGTGCTGGGATTAAAGGTGTGTGCCACTATCCCTGGTTTACTTGGTCTTTTGTAACTCAAGCTGGCCTTGAACTTGCTATGTATCTGAGTATAACCTTGAACTCCTGATCATACTGTCTCCACTTCTCAAGGGTTGGGATAACAGGCATGTATCACCATGTCAGTTTATGTGGGCTGGGGATCAAACCCAGTGCTCTGTGCATGCTAAGCGAGTGCCCTACCAACTAACCTTGGAAGAGGATGGAAGAAATAGCTCGAGGACCCCAGAGTTCTCTTTTAATTTTCCTGTCTTAAACATTTGGTGTTTTCATTTGTTTTATTTTATGTATTCATTTAAGAGAGAGAGAGGCAGATAGAGTAGAGAGAGAATGAGTGTGCCAAGGCCTCTAGCCACTGCCACCTTGTGCATCTGGCTTATGGAGGTTCTGGAGAATCAAATCTGGGTCCTTAGGCTTTGCAGGCAATTGCCTTAACCAGTAAGCTATCTCTCCAGCCCAGTGTTCTCATTTTTATAACAAAGAAATTCGTGTGTGTGTGTTGTGTGTATCTTCCTGTGTATAGAAGACACATAAAGTTGATTTTCTTATTACTAGCTAATTCAGAAACAGTGTCTTAAACTTTAGTATATCTCAGCAACTTGTTCCTCTACTGCAAACCAAGATATTGAAAATGTAAACGCCTGAGGAGTCATCAAGCCTCCAGGTTAGTCATGAGCAATTATTAGGGATAGGGAGATGGCTCAGTTGGTAAGTACTTGCTATGAAAATATGATGAGATTGGGGAGAGACCCTGTCTCAAAAAAATAAAGTGGTCTGGGCTGGAGAGATGGCTTAGTGGTTAAGGCACTTGCCTACAAAGCCAAAGGACCAAGGTTCAACTCCCCAGAACCCATGTAATCCAGATGCACAAGGTGGCACATGCGTCTGGAGTTCGTTTGCAGTGGCTGGATGCCCTGGTGCACCCATTCTCTCTCTCTCTCCCTCCACCTGCCTCTTTCTCTCTCTCAAATAAATAGAACTTTAAAAAAATAAAGTGGTCAAGCTGGATGTGGTGGTGTACACCTTTAATCTCAGCATTCAGGAGGCAGAGGTAGAAGGATCACCATGAGTTCAAGGCCACCCTGAGACTATATAGTGAATTCCAGGTCAGCTTGAGCTGGAGTGAGACCCTACCTCGAAAAATCAAAAATAAATAAAGTGGTCGGGCATGGTGGCTCACGCCTTTAATCCCAGCACTGGGGAGGCATAGATAGGAGGATCGCTGTGAGTTGGAGGCCTTAATATTTTGGGTGTTTTGTTAAGGTGGAAAGTGATTGAGGAAGACACTCAATGTGCTGTCACACATATAAACATGTATGCACTCACGCACCCACACCACATATACATGCCAAAAAATATATATAGCAATAACTATGCAAGGGAAGTTGGTCAGAGACTTGTGTCCTTACTGGAATTGTCAACTGAAAGGAGCTTGTAGACACGATTGTCCTCCTCCTGCAGACCTTACTAATCAGCAAAGCTAGACCTGGCCCCTAGGTTGTTCTTTCCTGGGGATCTTTGTGAACTTTATAAAGATTACACAAGTTTCCTAGCAGTAAGGTTAAAATGGACGGCTTCCTCAGACCTTGCAAAAATACACCCTGGAAAACAACTAGACCCTTATTACTGGCCCTCCTTTGGAAAGAAAGCATCCTGGTGGAGGAGATGATGGCAGAAGGCATTCTTTTCACCTACCCAACCCAACCTAACCCAGCCAATCCTAGCCAACCTAGCCCAGCCCAGCCCAGCCCAGGCTAATCCTACCCAATTCAATCCAACTCAACCAATAAATAAAGCTGTAGCTTCCCAGAGGTCCCCAGCAACATGCAGATCCCCCAAGAATGATACCAAAGTCACATCCTTCCTTTCAGAGTCTCAATTCCTTTGAAGGTGCGAGTTACTCAGCTTTGTACCCTGGCTGGCTCGTGGTTCATGCCGAAATTTCTTTTTGTTGAACGCAACATAGAAATTATCACCTTCTATGTGCCCTTCTCAAAGGAAGCACTTAATGAACGGGTCTAATTTTCTGTGCTGTCAGATGTATTACTTAATCACGTTGTTAAAAATAAAACCCTCCTGGGCCCACTGAACCACATTCTCAAGCCATAGCGGCTCTTTCCTCTTTGGGCCACTCAGCTGTGCGCCGGAAATGGCTAGTGGGAGAGAGCTGAGCCCCTCCACAAATACCTCGGAATGTTTGCTATGCCAGGAAGTATTTCCAAAGCAGTGGACACAGAGATGTCCGAAGCA
>PVKW010037118.1:0-20584 GCA_004027895.1 Orientallactaga bullata | reverse complement strand
CCCATTATATTTTTCTTAAAGCAGAAAAAAAATGGGTTTCTCTCCAGACCATCAACTGCACTTGCAAATCAGCATTTGGGAATGTTAAAATAATTATTCAATAGTAGAATTTAGGTAAACTTCAACACTTTTTTGTTTCCCCAATGACAGATTGACAGTGTGTTATAAATTCCAACAATTTATATTTTCAGGCCCCAGTTTCCCAAGCCTGCCAAGCATGTCACAGCCTTGAGGAATTATGGCCATTTAATCAGGGTTGAGCATTTCCATGCTCAACCTTCAAACAATGATGATCTGCCTATGGTTTCACCAGTGATAGATGAATCCACTTACTCTACTGCTTCCTGCATGACAGTACTTTAGAAGCCCTGTAAAAGTTCACATTTTTCAATACATCAAATTTTAGCAGCACAATGACCTTCTAATATTTGTTTTTGACTCTTTATAACTAGCAGTTCATTACTTTCCCAAAAGAGCAAAGAAGAAAGCCTGCAGATGCTCACTGGAGCAGAGCAGGTACTACCGCCACATAAACAGGAAGTTGTTCACAAGGAATCCTTTAAAAGTATAAGAGTGTTAGCCTCCTAAGCTTCCAATGCCACAGGAGGCTAATCGTCAGAATTGCAGCCATCCTATAGCATCCTCTTAGCCTGTGCTTTATGAGATGTATGGGTCATGGCCACACCATTTCTGTTTCAAATTGTCAATAACCTAACCTTCTTAGTCACAACCATGTGATGTAAATCCCTCTAGGATGATCCAGAAGTCTCAGTAGGCAAAACATGTCCTTGGATTTGGACGCTTTTCAAAAGAACCGTGGGCATTTGGTATTAGCTTGTTCGCTCATTTCTGTTTCAGTGTGTATCCTGATTCGTGTATCCACCTTCCAATGTGGAAAATAAGCATGCACGTATAGATTCATAGAAATGAATTGTGACTAGAATGCATACGCCAAACATTATATATTATGTAACATCTACTCAATGTGTCAGGAAAGACCTCAGCATCATTACCTTAAAGTCACAGATGAGAAGGCTGAAGATGAGTTATCTTGGATCCTCCAGCCCTGCAGCCACAAAGCCACAAGGATGACACTCAGCCTGGAGACAGAACCTGTCACTCGGCCACTACCAGACTTGGATGTTTCTCCCCATCAAAAATTAGAACTGCAAATATTCCTGGCCCATAGCCAACTAGTGAACTAAATATCCAGTCATGATTTCAGTTTTCATTCTTGGGACAAGAGATACCCTGAACAGGCTCTGTCCCTAATCATCAGGTATGTGACAGGAAAATGAGAGCAAGTACACTGTGAAATCCCTCAGCACACGCATTATGGAGAAGAACTGCCTCTTCACCTATTTATTTCTGTTGAGACAAGAATTAACTGTGTTTGCCCAGCCTGGCATGAAGATTTTGTCACCCTTATTAACTCCAATTGACTGAAGGTCATTACAAGAAGGGATATGTTAAAACGAATTGTGAGACAATGTTTGGATCTTTCTGAAAAAGGTTGTTACCTGTGAATAATGTCTTCTGTGGGTGCTAAAGGTATAAGAGGAAGTGCAGGGATAGTTATTTGCAACCTCTGCACAAGCCTTTAGTGCATGTGTCACCAAGCAAGATTAGTGAAAGGTAACGATGCTGAGATCTTTCCTGACACATTGAGTAGACGTTAAACAATACATAATGTTTGGCATATGAATTTTAGTCACAATTTATTTCTATGGATCTATACATGCATGCTTCTTTTCCACACTGGAAACTTAAAGTCATCCTCAGATGATTTTGTATTGTTTTTCTTTTTTTTTTAATTTACTTTTTTTTTACTGATAACTTCCATAATTGTAGACAATAATCCATGTTATTTCCCTCCCTCCCCCACTTTCCCTTTGAAACTCCACTCTCCTTCATACCCCTTCCCCCTCAATTACTCTTTCTTTTATTTTGATGTCATGATCTTTTCCTCCTATTATGATGGTCTTATGTAATAGCATCAGGCACTGTGAGGTCATGGATATCCAGGCCATTTTGTGTCTGGAGGAGCATTTGTAAGGAGTCCTATCCTTCCTTTGGCTCTTATATTTTTTCTGCCACTTCTTCCACAATGGACTCTGAACCTTGGAACGTGTGATAGAGATGTTTCAATGTTGAGCTTCCCTTGGTCACTTCTCAGCACCATGTGCCTTCTGAGTCATTCCAATGTCACTACCATCTGTAAAGAGAATCTTCTCTAACCAAAAGTTTATATGGGTAGGGACATTAAGAGAAGTGCTTACTGGGCAGTTTGGTGAGCATAGTATATACACTTAGCCAGACAGCAGCAGACATTACACCCTTAGGGCTCATGACTACCCATCATACGTTTTCAGTATCAGGGATGTGTTCCCTTCCACAGAGCAGGTCTCCAGTCCAATTTGAGAGCAGTTTTTCCCCCATAACAGACATGCCACTATTGCACCTGTTGGCTCATTTAGCCTGGCTTGCAGTGTTCACCGTTGAGTATCTCCACTAGTGATTTTTCTCTCCCCCTTGATCTGCATGCATTATAGCTTTTTCCAGCTCTGTATCAGCTTGTTCACATTGAGGAAGATTTAAGTTCAGCTCCAGCAGGATTCCTCAGTACCTTGTAGCCCATGTATGTAGAGTCTTCAGCAATAGGGTTTCACCCTCTATTCCTGGTGGGAAACAGCCTCAGCAATGGCTTCTAACTTTTTGGAGGCAACAGGGACTTCCCTGACCAGCAACTCACTGGAATGTATCCCATCCCTGCCACTGAAAATTTTCTAGTAACAATCTATAGCTTCTGGGTAACTCATTGTCTAAAAAAGTAGGTTTTCATATGATTTATTTATATCCTCTTAGATTTTGATTAGCCCTCCCTCCACCTTTCTTTTACTCAATCCCTTCCCCTGACCACACTTAGGCCTTTCCACCCCCATTAATCTGTTCTTCTACTTACATATATACAATGCCATCCCATGAAGTCCCCCTGTTCCTCCCTTTCTATTCCCTTTATACCCCTTTCTAGCTTACTGGCCTCTGATTTTTGTGTTGTTTTCATTGGTTCTCTTCACTCATTCTTTCTCGTGTCTGCTTTACCTTTATCTAAGCTTGGGAAATAAAGAGATAGAAAATAATGTATTTCTTCTACCCCGAACCTCACCTAGACTCTCAAGTCAATGGCAGACTTTACTAATGACTCCTAGATAATTGGCTTTAAAATTTCAGTGGGTGAAAGAATCAAATGAGAAACTTTCTTTAACTGTAGGCTCTGGGATTTTTTTCTCGAGGATTGGGGTTAGAAAAAATAGTGCAAGGCTATGGATCTGTAATTGTGGGTACAACAAGTGCCTCTGAGACAGGGGAATTTGAGCAGCAATGACTATGCTAAACAGTTTTATAACTACCCATTTTCCTTGAACAGGATTTGATACTATTCACAACATCTGACTGTCCATTTTATCTCCAGAAGACAGAAAGTGGCTTTGGGGAGAAATCAGTACCTTCTGTTGTAAAACAAAAAACAAAACAAAAAAAAAAAAAAAAAAAAAGAGAGAGAGAAGATGAGGTATCGAGATCAGTGCCTCATTCTCTCCTATCCCTTGCTTGCTTCCCTTCATTATTTATGCATGCATTGCCTTCTCTGTCCTTACTTCTCCAGAAGTATGCATTACTTAAAAGAGCAGAATTTTACTTGACACTTAAATTATCCAGTTGGGCAAGCCCATTCATAGCATTAGGTGTCTATTATGATGAGTCACGGTGTTGAAGATAATAGCACCAGCCATTAGCTGAACACTCTGTCCAGACACAGGACTTTATATTCTTCTGAGTGTTGATTTATTTATTTATTTTTTGTAAATTTTACTTAGTTCTTAGGATCGTCAAATTAGGGCATCATCAGAGATGTGGGCAGACCTTAATACCTGAGGTTACTTCTCAATATGTGGGAAACAATAACCACTGAGCCCACATCCAATCAAACCAAGTCAGTTGGAGCGGCTGAGTAGGATAAAAACATGGCCCCTAGACATTAATCATGACCATGCATGAATGAGGGAATTGTGTGTAGAACGTAGCTTAACCGCATGACTACCGAACTACCCCTAAACTCACCAGCCTCAGCCTTTTAAAGACACAAGGGTGTCTTTTAATTTATCCTTTCCTTTTATTTAGACTTGTGTGGATGTAAGGATTACAGGTTTCCTGACTGTCTAGGAAGAGTGATCACTTTGCTGTCCACGAACTTAACTCCCAGGCTTAATTATCATGTGAGTGTGCAGTAGATTAAGCTTGTAGGCCAAAAGTAATTTAAAGTCTAGGTTGCATTGACTTGCGAGTTATTTTATTTCTAATTCAGATGCATGCTTTGTTAAGGCATTTATCACTGTTACATAATCAGCCAGATTGTCCCAAGATGCTAGTCCCTCAAACCCTCTAACTCCTCCAGGTCCACATCAGCAGTAATAAGTATTAATCCCCCCACACCTCCTCTCGTCAGACCCTCCCCCCTTGTCTCACTTCATCTCTTAATGTACCTCCTATTTGTGGAGAATTTATAAAGTACTGCACAGCTTGTCAGCAAGGCATTTGCTCTTAATTATCAAGCCACTGTGGAGCTCTTAGAAAAGTGGACACTTTGTTTCATAGCTACTCGCAGAATGCCTAGACACATGTCCAGTGACTTAATTTTATCAGCAAATCCGAGCTAGTGATTCTGTGAATGGGTCAGATTCTTAGTAAAATGACCACATACAAATATTCTACTGTCCTAGGACCTGAGGGATTAGTTGATCACCAAAACCCTGAGGTGAGACCCAGTACTGGTAACTTAGCGCTTACCAAGATGAAAACAGGCTTTCATAGGTTATCAGCCATTAAAGGGTAGGACCATGTCACCTCAGTGAGGAATGTCACCCCATGCATGGCATATATTAAATCCTCTGAGAAGACAGACTATTGTTGGAAATATTGAAGAAGAAAATTTTTTACTGTTCCTTTGTCCTTAACATTGTTTTTCATGACAATGTTTTTCATTATTCCATAATTTTTTAAGGTAGGAAGTAGAGTGAGAGATGGAAAAGGGAAAATGTTTGTAAAATCAGTAAAATGAGGCATTCTAAAGAAAAACTATGTAGATAAGTAAATAAAAACCTATGTCAATGGGACTTGAGAAAATTGTTATTTTTCTGATGAAAATTGCTCAGTGATATATGAATAGTAGAGTTTCCTTAGGTTCAACTGTAATAAGCTAACTAACAGTATTTGGTTATTTGCCATTTGCATATCATAGGTTCCATTTTTAAATGTTTAGTGCTGAAATCAGCAATAAGATCTATGAAAATTTAGTCTTGTTTGGCCACATCTTCTAAGTAAAAACTAATATTTTAAAAGAGTATAATTTTAGATTGAGGTAGAATATACACACACAAACACATTATACACATTTCAACTCATTTCTAGATATGACGAAATACTTTTATTAACTGGCAAAGACAGTGACACACATGAATACTGTATGATGTTTCCTCTCATTTTGGTGTTTAACCTTTATAATATTTTATATAACCTGCATACATAGCCCGTGCCTGATATGTATATGGCAAAGATTATCAGGGTCTGCTCCTTCACCCTGACACTGACTGTCAGGCTCACCCTGGAAGCGGCACTCTTGTTCATCTCCTCAATTCCTCTGTGGTTTCATCTGGGCCTTTGCTGAGATGCGAGGGGTGATTTATCTCCTCGGGTATTGCTACCTTCTGAAAAGACAAACAGATCCTCCAAAGGAGAGTGAAGTCAGCATAGGTTGAGTTGGATGAGCATTATTCAATTTTAGGGAGATTTTGTTGGATGTAGCCCCGCTTTTAGCCAAAGACTAGGGGGAGCTTGACATTGGAGAGCATAATCATGGGGACTTTGATGGTAATGTCACTGAATATGCATATCACTTTTAATAAGGTAGATATATTCATAACCTTAGCTCTGCCAGTACACACGCACAGGAAGTATGTCTACCTTCCATGTCTTCGTTGGTCTTTCTCTTCAGTAACTTACAATTTTCAGTTTTTTTTTTTTTTTTTTTATGCCCTTGTTAAGATTTCACTCCTAGGTATTTTGTAGAAATAGCTAGGTATTTTTTAGAAAATATTGTAAATAAGATTTTTTTCCTGATTTTTTTTTCTCAGCTAGTTTTTATTAGTAGCACATAACAAACTATTGATTTTATATTTTGTTAAAATTATTATGCTACTTTGCTAAAATATTAATCATGTCTAAGAGCTTTTTGGTGGAGTCATTTGAGGCTTTAAAAATATTATTTTAGCCAGGCGTGGTGGCACATGCCTTTAATCCCAGCACTTGGGAGGCAGAGGTGGGAGGATTGCCATCAGTTTGAGGCCAACCTGAGACTACATAGTGAATTCCAGGTCAGCCTGGACAAGAGTGAGAACCTACCTTGAAAAACCAAAAGGAAAAAAAAAAATTTTTAATTATTTATTTATTTGAAAGAAGAGAGAGATACACAGCCAGAGAAAGAGAGAGACAGAAATAGAATGGTCATATCAGTAGCAACAGTAGAATTAAATCCATATACCTAAAATCAGTTATAGACAGCTATTACAAAAATCAAATGATCATAGAACTGAAAATGACAGAACTATTGTATTACATAAAATTAAGTGAAAAAATACTATGGTGATTATAGAAACAGTACGGATAATATAAAAGAAGAGAAAGGTAAGCCGGGCTTGGTGGCACATGCCTTTAATCCTAGCACTCAGGAGGCAGAGATAGGTGGATTTCTGGGAATTCGGGTCAACCCTGAGACTAACTAGTGAATTCTAGTTCGGCCTGGGCTAGAGCGGTGCCCTACCTCAAGAAAGAAAGAAAGAAAGAAAGAAAGAAAGAAAGAAAGAAAGAAAGAAAGAAAGAAAGAAAGAAAGAAAGAGGGAAAGAAAGAAAGAAAAGACAACAAAGGAAGGTGTTAAAGGCCAAAAATGAAAGAAAAAAAAAGCATAGAATAATGTCATGGAGGTGAAGATATATAAAAAAGAGAAGAGAAAAAATGAAAAGCAAACAGGAAAAATTCTTATTAGTCAGAATTTTCAAAAGCAAAATTGAATAAATTTAAGAAAGAGAATAAAAACAAAAACATAAGAATATATTTATTTAAAAGAAAATTAGGGGCTGGGGAGAGTGTTCAGTGGGTAAAGATGCTTGACTGATACACAATCTCTCAGCCTGGGTCCAGTTCCTCATAGCAGTGTAACAGCTAGTGTCTTGTGAATCTGTAATCCAGCACCTCTCAGATAGTGAGAGGTGGAAGCTGGATCAAAGCAGCAGTGTGGACCAGCTAGTCTGGCATTCACCTGTAGCCTAGCAGAGAGTTTACAATGGCAAGAAACTGTATCAAACAACATGGAGCACAGATATCTCAAAGTTGGTATATAAAACTTCCACATGTACATTGTGGAATGTGTACACACACACACACACACACAACTAAATAACACATTTAAAAATAAAACATAAAATATATTTAAAGCCTATAAGGTAAAGTTAATAAACAATTAAATGTAGAGGAGTATGAAATTCTTGGGGGAAAGAAAAAGAAAGAAAGAAAGAAAGAAAGAAAGAAAGAAAGAAAGAAAGAAAGAAAGAAAGAAAGAAAGGAAGGAAGGAAGGAAGGAAGGAAGGAAGGAAGGAAGGAAGGAAGGAAGGAAGAAAGGAAGGAAGGAAGGGAGAAAGAAAGAAAAAAAGAAGAAAGAAAGAAAGAAAGAAAGAAAGAAGAAAGAAAGAAAGAAAGAAAGAGAAAGAAAGAAAGAAGCTAAGGCAAACACATTGCCACCACATAGAAAATTAGATAAATGTATAAAGTGGAATAAAATATTTTTAAAAAGTATAACCCTGTTAACCTTGTAGAAAATAAGTAAGTAAGGGAGGAAGAAAAGGAGGAAGGAAGGGAGGGATGGAGAAAAGAAAGAAAGAAAGAGAGATGAAGGAAGGGAGGGTGAGAGGGAGGGAGGGAAAAAGGGAGGGAGGGAGGGAAAAAGGGAGGGAGGGAGGGAAGGAGGGAGGAAGGGAAAATGGGATGGAATGGAATGAAAGCAAAGAGTTGTTTGGCAGCTTCTTTTCGGGTCCTTGAAAATCAGAGACTGCTAGATTGTTCATAGATAGTTGAGGGGAGTTGCATTGAATTGTGGGCTTTTGTTTTGTTCTTTTCCTGATGTCATTGCTGAGCCTTTGCTGAAGTGACTGCTAACCACCAGATCTGTCTTCTTGGCAGCCATTTTCCTTCCTTGCTCATCAGCGGCCTCTGCTGCACATAATTAGTTTTGCATTCTGTTTGCTGAGGAGGTTTCCATCCTCTTACAGACTCCCCAGAGCTTATGCTCCAGGGTGACTGAGTTGAGCAATGCTTCCGTAGTGTGAAGAGCAAGTGCAGCACTGAGATGGGTGCGGGCAGAGGACCTGTCCACTCTCAAAACCATCCTGCTGGGGGGATACAGCGCTGAGGATCCGGTGTCTCTGCAATTTCAGAATACTCAGGATCTACAGCAGCGAGAACAGATTAGTAGATCCAGAACTGTATCCAGCTGCTGGTTTCAAGTAAAGAGCTATCAAACTCCAGGGTAATTCTGCTTGTAAGAGCTGTTCCTTGTCACTGGAGGGTGGGTCTATCTCTCCTCATGTCCTGCTGTGCCCAAGCCATGCCTCCCTCCAGCTGGTCAGAGTCCAGCCCTTCTTATCCCCACAACTGCTTCTCTGGCTCTTCCCTCAACTTGGCTGGTGCTATCCAGGCCAAACTGAGGTTGCTTAACCTGCAGATGGTTTTTCCTGTTCAAACTGGGGTAGCTAAGTTTTAACACTAGATATGCAATGTGGTGCTTGTACCCTGCCCTCCAGGTCATAAGGAGTTGACAGAATGTCATTTCTTTTTGTCCCTGACCTTTCAGTCAGAGGAATACGTCTTCAGAGGGCCATGGTTTTGTTCTGAGATTAGAAATACCTGGATTCGCTCTGTCTTCCCTTGTAGATGTGAGCGGGAGCCCCTCCTCCACCGGCTAGCAGTGTGGCTGACCAGGTTCTACTTGCTTTCCTCATCACTGTTTCCTCTTCCTGAAGGAGGAAACCCTGCAGTCCCAGTAAGAAGATGAATTGAACATCATGGGTATTTTACTCTAAAAGGGATGATGATCCTCTTAAGAGGTTCCATGGGAAATCATATTCCACTTCTCATTAGATAGTCGGAATAGTTGGGAAAAAACTCATCAGTAAGTTTACTAACTTTTAACTCAACTAGAAAAAATTACAGAAAAAAAAAACATTATACTAAAATATGCTTTAAAACAACATGAGCAACAATGGAGAAAAGACTGTGTGTGGCTAATTAATTATATACTGACAGAAAGTGGGAATTTGGAGATTTCAGGATTCCTGAAAGCAACTACTATATCAATAGAGATATTTGTTGTCACCATTCAGTAAGGACTGTAAGTTCATGTGAGGCCAGACATGCAAAGGGAACTATGCCCCTGGTGGAGATGAAGGAACTTAAAAGAGTGTTTGTTGCATTTTCAGGGGAGAAATATATATTTGTGCATGTTGGCTTTCTCTTCTTTCTGCTGCTTCACCTTTATCAAGAACAGAAGACGGGATGGCTAAGTTTTTAAACATTTTATTTATTTGAGGGAGAGAGGCATATATATATATATAGAGAGAGAGAAAGACAGTGGGAGTGCCAGGGTCACCAGCCACTGTAAATGGACTACTGACACACGTGCCACCTTGTGCAGCTGGATTATGAAGGTACTGGGGAATTGAACCTGGGTCCTTACGCTTTGCAGGCAAGAGCCTTAACTGCTAAGCTATAACTCCTGCCCTAAGGAATGGCTAAATTTGATAAAGTAGTTGCCACTTATGTCTGAGTGTAGGAGTTTGTATCCCCAGACAATATTTAAAAGCAGGAATTTGCAATGGGAGGCTGCTCTAACTCTGACATGCTGATGACAAGATAGGAGGCAGAGACAAGAGAATTTTCTGGAAGCTTCTGGACCATCTAGATTGTCAAACAACATAGAAGGTGAAGAGCAATCTCAGAAAGTTGTCATCTGACTTCCACAAGTGTGCCTGCACCCCCACGTATGAACACATACCCACATGATAATTTTAAAGAATAGAAAAAAGGACTGTTGATGTGAGAAAACAAGTAAAATGAATTTCAGGGGCTTGGCAATGGATGAGGTAGGGCTTAATGGCCACTGTGAGAGGCAAAGGAAAGAAAGCCTGTGAGAGTGGATTGCCCTGAACGTAGCCTAGCAGAATGCAAGACTCAATGCTCAGATTTGCTTCTGTGTTCCACGTGAAATCACTGGTGAGTGAAACATCAAAGACTCTGTCGGCATCTACTCCAGCACTGATGGTTGGGGAAGGAAAGGGAATTTACATGGAGACCCCATTAATGTGAATGGAAATTAAGTGGGTAAATCCTATGTGTATGAGGAGCAAACTCCACTTTGTGTAGCATAATGAAGAGCCAAAAGGAGCACAAGGTCTCCCCAGTGCTCACACGCCCTGCTGACAGCCCTTCCCGTAACACTGTGGTCTCTTTCTTGTTTTCTATCGTTGGAATGGTTACAGGCGAACAGTTGTCAGCAATCCCTTGCCCTAGTTTCCCCATAAAGGGGTGAAAAGGAATGACATGATGGAAATGACATTATTTGACACTTTTGGCAATAGGGCTTTCAAGGAGAAAGTACAAACGAAGGGGATAAATTAAAATAAATAAATAAATAAAAGAATCTAAGACTAAGTAGAAAAGCAAGGGGCTGAAAGGAACTAATCTGTACTCATAATGTCCTTTCCAACACCCTGTCCTTTAACACTATGGCACAAAGCGGAGTGATGTGAGACCAAGAATACTGAATGTCAGCGATCACCACATCTGAGAACAAAGCCTTAAAAACGAGAAGGGGATGAAAGATTCAGGGACTACCGAAATGAAGAAAAGGAGTTATGACATCATCCCTTCTCAACTCCTCAGACCATCCCTAGCACTAAAGTTCTCTTTGTTTGTTCTGACTTCCAGACATATTCCCGAGTAGTCAACATTGTTCATTTCTTCCAAGAGAAATTTAAGCCGTAAAGCTTAATAGTAGTGATCATTGTGAGAGAACAGCACAATTGAGGTTATGAATATGAAATGCATGCAACCTCTGGTTTATGTTGCAACGTGGTCCAGTCCTGGCTGGAGAACAGGGAAGGAGGCATGCCTTTAGTCACTCCACACTGAAGAAACAGGCACACTTCTGTTTTTGAACTTCAGATCTCTACATGTGTTTCATCATACAATGGAATTCCAGTGTACTGACTAACTGAACAGACAAATAAGGGATTTAGATAAACTGATTCACTTTTAGCCTCCCTCTTTATCCTCAGAGGGGAGAAAAAAATCAGTCTGTTCTTTACTTACACCTTTCTCTTTGTCTAGAATCATACATTCCCTTTGAAGAAAATTTGAGAGAAATGTGGGAAGAGTGGGCCCAGAAAGATGAGGTTACTATGAATGATGTTATGTGAAGGCCAATAGAATAGATTTTTTTTCTGGCATAAAATATACTGAAGTCATACAAAGTGATGTTTTCTGCATTCTAAAGGGTTGCCAGAAAGAACAACTCCCCCCACCCCCCAGGATAAGGCATTTTCTTCTTCCTTACAATGTAGTTTCAGCTGCTCTAACAGAAAGATTCCAAATAAAGAAATACAAAGCCACCGAGGAATGGTTTGAAGTTTTCATGTTTTGGGGAATCAGGGAAATTTCTAGATTGACTTCTCTCATTTCACAGATTTTTCCCATCTTATGGTCCAAAATGTCTGCTTCAACTCACATCTTTATGGGATTCCAGTGGACAGGAGAGACGAGAAAGAAGGAATCCAGGTAACATTCTTCATCATTAAGAACACTGCATACACATCCATTAGACAACATGTAGGGCTTGACCCCACTTAACTGTAAGACAAAAAGAGAAATGGAATTTTACCCCTTATTATCGATCAGGAAGATGCTTCATCCACAGCCATAGGAATGGAACTGCAGTCATGATCAGAGTGTGGGAATTCCTGGTAAATAGTCTATCTTCTCTACTTTAACACATTTTAAGAAGAGTTTTCTAGCAACTGGATTCCAACTAAAATACGTGTCATATATAGTGTTCACAACATTCTGAGAACACAACAAATGGTCAAAGGATGAACTAATAAATACTAAATAAAAGTGGCAAGTCTATTAAAGTGGAATCTTATTTGGAATAAAAAAGAATACTTATGCCCATTAAAACGTAATAAATCTTGGTATATTAAAAATTTTCTGTAAAAAAGACTGCATATTTTAGTATTCCGTGTATATTAAGTACTCACAAGAGGTAAATAAAATAAGATAGATTAGTGTTTACTTTTGGATATAGTGGGTTTGTAATCAAATTTTCTGAAATAGTGCTAAAATAGATTATGGTGATAGTTACAAGTATATTAAAATTACTGAATTATACATCTGTGAAACAATGGGTATATTTATTGTATGTGAACTATTTTCCATCAAAGTTGCTGTACATAGTAAAAGAAAAACCTAATATACAGCAAAATGTTAAATATATATTCTGATACTGCATGAACTATATAAAACTTCATTTTGTAGCCTAATAGGAAAATAAATCATTAGATATTCTAATAGCATATATTTCATATTTACATTAGGAAGGAAAAATATTTTAGAATGAGGAAAACCCAAAACAGTGAACACTAAATAATTGGATGGTTCATGGGTGTAACCACCAAAGGACACGATTACTGGATTCTATAATGAGAACACGTTACTGCTGCAAGAAACTGATACACTGTGCACCAAAGTGACTGCGCCATTTTGTGTTCCTACTAGCCATGATGAATATTGACTGCTTCTACCTTTGCTAGAAGTGTGGTTCATGTTTTATTTCAAAATATTTTCCATTCTAATATATGTATCAATATATATCTGCATACAGACATATGCATACATATACACATATATGTGGATATATTTTATCTCTGCTTGGTAGCAATCCCAGGACCTTGCCCATGCTGTTTTCCTCCAATTGAGATACATCCCAGCTCCTGAATATATTCTTCAATGAAATGTTTGCTCAAGTTATTTGCTCATTTTTTTTTTTGAGAGATACACAGAGAGAGACAGAGAGAGAGGGAGAGGAAGACCGATAGAGATAGAGCTGCTGCGAAAAAAATTCCAGATGCGTGCACCCCCTTGTGGTCAAGTGCGGCATTGCGCCCTTGTGTCACTTTGCATCTGGCTAAACATGGGAACTGGAGATTGGAACTGGCGTTCTTAGGCTTAGGAGGCAGGCGCCTTAACCACTAAGCCATCTCTCCAGCCTCTATTTGCTCATTTTTAATTGGATTGATGATGTCCTCAAAGACCTGCTAGGTTTCTTAAGCAATAAGCATGATGCTTCTTCAGCCTATGACATCTTACAGATCTTTTACAGATCCTTTGAGATTTTACACACAAAACCAGACTTAAATTTATATCTATACTCATAATTATATCGTGGGAACTACATTGCAGTTATGGATTGGCAACATGGTATGCAAATATGACAATGATAAAATTATAGGGTGGCATCTCACACAGATATAATAGTATAACATATTTTAATGATTAATTGTCATAAGCTTACCTCATGAGGAGAAATCAGGTGACTTTAAATTGTGGCCACCGAGGAGACATGGCTTCTAATTTGAATGGAATAACAGAGTCATTGTCTGTTCTCAAGGTAACCTTTGAGGGATTCAGCAAATATTTCTTTTCCTCGGTTTCAGACACTCACTGTGTTAAAGGACCTATGACGTTATCTGCTAGTATCAATATTCCTCAGTCATTTACTGTGTTCACACTGAACCTTGACAGTTGTCACTTTGAAGCAGCCCATTTTGCCTTCTTTGGGATTTATCCATAATCTTCAGAGGATTTCCCTCAGTATTATTGACCTTGACCCTCTCTCTAGCATCGCATAGCCATGTAGATCATGTCTGGTTCAATGAACTAAGATGCCTTGAGAACTCACTGTGGCCAGGTCCATCCTGGCTTCATGGGCCTTCAAACCACTGGGTGACCCGACCTTCTGTTTCTAACTCAGAATAGATGAATAATGTCCCTGAGGCACAGGTTATACTATGGTTATCATTTCTGACAATCAGACTCTACTTTGAGAGAGTACGTTACCTTTTAATGAAACACCTAAGCCAAAAGTTGGTCTCCCACTAGTCACTCACACTTGAGAGTCAGAGTTCAGATGTGTTCTCATGGAACATATTCACTACCTCAAGTGCAGTGCTGAGATTCATATACCACTGTCATTATTGACATGCTTTAAAACATAAAGATAACATTGGGTAGGGTTATTATTTTTATGACAAGGAAACCAGCCAATCTTGATTTCCTCTAAGAACTCCAATATTTTAATAACTAAAAATCTGAACTCCCTCTTCATTATTGATGGCACCCATGTGTCTTGTTTCAAAGTATGTTAACCTAGTCCACTGGGAAAACACTCCTCTAATCCAAAAGATGCACTGTGAAGAGTCTGACACAGGAGTCTTCAGTTAGGCCTCTGGTATCCACACATGGTCCAGTCATGTGGGCAAGAGCTCTAGCAGCATGTCTCCCTTTCAGTCGTGCCTCATCCTCCTCACTTTCACTGGTTAACTATAACAATGTGAGGCTTTGAAGAGTTGGTCCAAAATTTCAAGTTTTGTTTCCAACGCCCAGCAAAACAAATGTAAGATACTTATACTAGCTTCACTGTCATTTACATGACTTTGCTGGGTGGGAGATGCAAACAAAGTATTCACCACACACACAGATGGCAATAATAGATAAAAGGAACAATTCCGCCCATGTACATCCTAGAGGACCACTTAGTTCACTGGAGATGCTTGCAGGAACACGGACAATTTATTGCGAAATGCATCCCAGAAAAAGGAGTGTGGTGTCCCGAGTGTGGTGTACCAAGATAGGGCATGAGAGAGGATTTATAGACAGGTGAGCTTCCTGCAACTTGTGTCCTGCCTGACTCCCAGGAGGAAATGTTAGTATTGTGGATCTTTGAGGATATCCTGCATTTAATTCAGGCTGTTCTGCTCTTCAGACATCTCTGCCATGTCTAGAGGTCAGGGTTTCATAACACCCTTCACTGATTCAAGGAATGTACAGACCATCTCTCTAATAATCTTCTGAGTTTTCTTTAATTTCCTGATATTACATATATACCTATGTGTGTGTGTGTGTGTGTGTGTATTATTCCTTACTTTGAATGATCCATCCTATCTATATAAAGCGTTTGAAGTTTTTCATATATTTTCCCATAGCTATATTTCCTTAAGCAATTATTTTGTGGCAAAATCTGTATTAGAACAAAGCAGTTTATTCACAACTATGTAACTAGAAGCAAGTGCAGAGCTTGAGTTTAGTGCTATAGCTTCCAGGAAGGGTTTGAAGCATTACCTTTAGGTCTTCAGACTTTTGTAAGCAGAATGATTCCTGTACTTAAGGCCTTCCCTTGGCTTTCCCTCCATCTGCTGTGTGCAACCTGTTTCTATACGTGTTTGTGTTATCCAGTCTCTTGACATGAACTTCTGTTGTTAATTATTGCAACAAATATTCAAAACCCTCATGGATCCTGCTGATCCTGTTGTCATTAGGGAAACCTTTGGCCAGCTTCCCTCATCATGATTTCACCCACATTTCAACAGAAATTAATTTTGTGTCTGCTATACCAGTGCATTTAAGGTCTATTTCTTGAATCGATATCAATCATTTCAATGTGGTGTGGTCCTGTGGGGTTTGAATTCATCTGAATTATAATTGAGCTGCTCTATTCCCAGAATCAGGGACTCCCAACTTTGCTTGTCCTCATCACAATGGAGACATAGGCAAAATCAGTGATAAGAAGCACAGACTAATCATGCAGGCAGTTATAGGCCAACGGTGGTAAAGTGATACTATATTTTCACAAACGTTTTCCAATAACTACTCGCTGGCCTGTCGACTTAGGCAATAATTACTCGTAACAGGAAACATGCTTGTATTCAAACCTTTATTAAATAAGAATTTGCTTCCCTGTTTCCCTGGTCACTTAAACAAATTATCTCACTTAGATCTACTTAAATTTTTGCTTTGCAATGACTCCTTTATAGAGATATATGAACGTTAACCAATAAACACATAATAGCAGTTTCTTCCTTACATTGAAAATACCTGGAAACCCTTTCACATTGACAAGAACAACCATAATGGCTTAAGGGAGAACATGTATTCACCACATCATTTTGGGTTTGTGAGTTATGGGATCATAAGTACTTAGCACTTTTATTTCTTTGGATCCCCTGATCTCTCATCTTGCAAATAGATAAAGGGCTGCACCGAATTTTGGAGTAAATACTTTCACTCCCTCAAGACCCACAATGAGATCATTATGGTCACAAGAGTTAAAAGCCACCCCATAACAAGACAATTCTATCATATTTGCAAAAACTCACATTTTTCCACATTCTGTGTTTGTTGAAGCTATGACATTTAATGGGCTATCACCCAAGATTTTGCAGCAATATTTTAATTAACTCATATTCCCCAGTGATTCTATTCTTACAGAGAGAAGTTGTATTTCATATACCAATATGCAACTTTTAGCCAGAGATTGAGAAATCTAGGCATCACAGCAAAATCTTAGCTCAATATTCATGTAGCATTAATAGGATAAGACGGGTGATGAAAGTATAGCAGATTCCTTGCCTGGTCAGCTACCAACCTTTCTTTTTTTTAAATTTTTAATGACAACTTCTATACTTACAGACAATAAACCATGATAATTCCTTCCCTTCTCACACTTTCCTCTTCCACAATTCCACTCTCCATCACATTCCCTCCCTCTTTCCATTAGTCTCGCTTTTATTTTGATGTCAGCATCTTTTTCTCCTATAATGAGGGTCTTATGAAGGTATTGCTAGACACTGCAAGGTCATGGATATCAAGGCCAATTTCTGTCTGGACAGTTGCATTGTAAGGAGTCGTACTCTTCCTTTGGCTCTTACATTCTTCTGCCACCTCTTCTGCAATGGACCCTGGGCCTTTGAGTGTGTAATATAGACGTTTCAGTGCTGGGTACTTCTCTATCACTTCTTCTCAGCACTATGTGGCCTTTTGGGTCATCTCAGTAGCTAGCCACCATTCTATTGTAAGACATTTCTTCTTATTCCATGGAGAAATAAGCACATTGATTTGAATAAATTGGAATTTTAGAGCTAGAGGATATATATATATATACATATATATATACAACTTAGTCTTATAATAAATGTGAGGAGACTCAATGTGTTATTATATAACCTGATTCTTATAGCAATTGTAGACCCACCATGATTGCTTTAGATGAACAGCTGTGTTATATATGAGAAAAATAGGTCCAGATATGCTAGTGTTTTTTTAAATAACACATAAATTAATTAAAAAAATCATCAAAGACAGAACTCAGACTTCATGTCATCTAATTTAATGTTCTTTCATCATACCAAGGATTCATAAATTTCTTCTACATACATAGTTTTGTCAATAGCATCTAAAAAGTTCCTTGAAAAATCTGTGACTATAGACTCATTTGAAGTTTATGAGCTTAATATATTTAGGTTGAATCCAATTAATTTAATGTCTTTTTTTCTTTAGTCTAAAAATTAAATCTTAAAACTTCTGGATCCCATCATTATAAATGCCCATATTTCATATTTTTATATGAATTTTAAGGAAATGAGCTATCTTTTTAAAGTAAACAACATCTCCTTGATAATTATTTCTTAAAATATGTTATATTTAAATCATATAAACATTTAATATTTCAGGAACCCTGATAGACACATGCTAATCTTCCTCGAGTCTTTCTTGAGTGGAAGCTCTATTACCTTCTGGGCTTACCAGTCATCACCACAGCTGGGTGATGGTCTTAAACAAGTAGAGTTTGGCCTCTATACAGTAGGGTATCAATCTGATTAAAGTGCATTTACCATGGTATGCTATAAGAATCAACCACCTAGTTTTATTTAAAAGTTATCAAAATTAGTGCTCAACACTCAAGTAGACTTTGAAGCACACCCACAAAAGCTCAGGCAGTTCTGAGGAAGAGGAGCGGAATGTAAGAGCCAAAGGGGGAGGGGTAGGGAGTATCTAGAGACATTGCTCCCTTACACTGACTGACAGCAGCTCTCACGATTCATAACCCACAACTGCACGGTGAGTATCAGCAATACCACTAAGGTGCAGTGAGGGCAGGGAGGAAGGAAATAATGGTACCAGTATATGATGTGTCCATACAACATTTCTACTTCATAAAGGAAAGTTCTCAAAATTACTTTCTGTGTCCCTTACTTAGTAAGACACGTAATACAAGTGAGTCACTTACATAGTAAAAGCTTAACTCTGATCACATTACTTGCCAGGTGTTTGAAAAAATAGTAAGTTTTTTCTTGTTAAACCTTTTTTCTTGTTGTCTATATACAAACTTATTTAATGTTTTCCACATGAGGAATTTCATATGAAATTAATGATTTTTCAAGTGTCACAAGGTACACTGCTGATTTTTTTTTTTTTTGAGTGGGGCTATGAGCACCTCCAGATGAACCAAGGAGTAAGTAAGAGGTTCATTGTCACAAGCATTAACTTTTGCTACAATCCAACATCTCACCCATCATTGCTCCATTCCTGTCTGTTCAGACACTCAGGTGATCATCATGCAAATCCTCATTTGTTAAAATAATTTATTCAGTTTAGATAAAGATCATCTCCTCCTGTGTGCCCACAAAAAATCATTTTTCATATATGCTTCCTCTGTAAGTGGAAATAACAATGTTCTATGTTGAAAATAGCAAGGTTTTCAATTAAAAACTTTGAGATTGACTTAAGCCTGGTAATTAAGCTACTGGAATGCTGGAATTTGTACAAATTTTCAGAAAATCATTAGGAAAATCATCAATCTAATAAGTAATTTATTAATTTTTATTCTTATACTTTCTACTACAAACTATCCCTTACATTTGAATAGCCTCAGGTGACACATGATCTTCTGGATTGAGTAGGGCTCCCTAGATGTTTTTAATTAAATAAGAACTTTTGTACTTTCTTTTTCTTATAAGTTACATGCCCTAAAACCGGTAGCAAAAGCTCTGACACTCTTCTTCTAAACTTTCTATAACTAAAAAAAAAAAAGTCCTAAATTATCTTTTTTTTAAATTTATTTATTTACTTGCAAGCAGAGAGAGAGAGAAGAAAGGCAGACAGAGAGAATGGGCATGCCAGGGCCTCTAGCCAATGCAAACGAACTCCAGATGTGTGTGTCCATTGTGCATCTGGCTTACGAGGGTCCTGGAGAATTGAACAGGGATCCTTTGGCTTCGCAGGCAAACGCCTTAACCGCTAAGCCATTTCTCCAGCCCCCTAAATTATCTTTTGTAGAACAAAACTATGACAATAATTTTTAAATATAAAATATTCTTAAAAAAAAAACAATAGTATCGGGCTGGAGAGATGGCTTAGCGGTTAAAGACTTGCCTGTGAAGCCTAAGGACCCTGGTTCAAGGCTTGATTCTCCAGGACCCACATAAGCCAGATGCACAAGGGGGCGCATGCATCTGGAGTTCGTTTGCAGTGGCTGGAGGCCCTGGCGCGCCCATTCATTCTCTCTACCTGCCTATTTCTGTATCTGTCTCTCTCTGTGTCTCAAATAAATAAATAAATAATAAAATATTAAAAAAAAACAATAGTATCTAAATATATACTTCTTTGATACTAGTACACCAAGGAATTCTCTTAGAAAAATATTTTTAAAGTCTTTGTTTTCTGTAATTAAAACATTGTTTCTGTAAGAGTAAAACTTTGAACACATACCAAAGACAGTACAATTTATAACACACAATCTTCTTGAATTTGAGCCAAGTGATTTCAGACAGCATTTGTTGGAATTGTGTGGAGTGACACTGTGAGCAAAGGCGAGGTGTGCATGTTGTGTGTGTGTTCACAACCTAGGCTGCAGTGAAGTTGTGGGACACAGGACAAGCCAACACATCAGGAACACCTCGGATTCATTAGGTGCTTGCTATTACTTGACTTTTGGATATAGTGAATTCTGAAAAGTTTTGCCAATTTTTTATATTCCCACAGGCAGTTACATGACCACCCCACATTTTAAGAAGTTGTGACCTCTGTGGTAACTTTACTGCAACCAAGAACAGTGATGGCATTCCCTGCCTGTCTCTGGGTCTCTCAGCTAACGACTCGACTCTTCTGACCCACGGTTTACATCTAAATTTCCTTGTCAGTCATTAGGACAGGCACAGAACGGCTTCAAGAATGACTATAATGGTATCACATGGTATAAAACAAGCAGTCTTTACAAATGCCTCCAACAAAAATGGGCTGTTATAAAAAGTTCTTTATAGATGAATTTTACTCCTTCACTGTAGGCTGGACTGGGTCCTGTTTTTTTTTTTT
>PVKW010037117.1:0-20612 GCA_004027895.1 Orientallactaga bullata | reverse complement strand
TGGCGAGTGCTCTCCTGGATAAACAAGTCCTTATTTGGCTTGGGCCGTGATCTAGGCTTGCTTCCGCATATGTGGACCTATCTGCATTCACCACGTGGCTTACCAGGGTTGGCTGTTCAAAGGCTTCTTAAGCTTTGGGCGGGCTTGTCCCGCAGTGAGTCAGTCAGTGAGTCAGTCAGTGAGGCAGTCAGTGAGTCAGTGAGTCAGGCGGTCGGTCGGTCAGTCAGTCAGTCAGTCAGTCAGTCAGTGAGTGAGTCAGTCAGAAGTCAGAAGATTGTTCAACAATAAACTGCTGAAAGAAGAGTCCAAGTGTTGCGTCTTCCTTGCTGGTCGAGGCGGACGCGACAGGGGGGGGGTCGTTCAAGGTACGGTCTCACTCTAGCCCAGGCTGACCTGGAATTCACTATGTAATCTCAGGGTGGTTTCAAACTCATGGCGATCCTCCTACTTCTGCCTCCTGAGTTCTGGGATTAAAGGCATGCACCACCACCTCCAGATGGAGTCATTTTAAAATATTTATTTGCAAGCAGAGATAGAAAAGAGACAAGAGAATGTGTGTGCCAGGACCTCCAGCTGTTGCAAACAAACTCCAGATGCATGTGCCACTTTGTGCACCTGGCTTTAAGTGGGTACTGGGGACTTTAACCTGGGTCCTTAGACTTTTGCAGGAAAGCACCTTAACCATTGGGCCATCTCTTCAGCCCTGAGCTGGAGTTTTACTGATCCCAGATATTGCCATTTTTTACCCCCACAAGCTCCTGTGATTCTTGGGTCTCTGCTCGCACAGAAGCAGGGTTGCAGACAAGCGTGGTCACATCCACTGTTTATAATGGATCCTGAGGATCAATCTCAAGCTGTCTCTCAGGACTTTTATTTATTTATTATTTTATTTTATTTATTTATTTATTTTGGTTTTTCGAGGTAGGGTCTCACTCTAGCTCAGGCTGACCTGGAATTCATTATGTAGTCTCAGGGTGGCCTCGAACTCTCATTCATCCTACCGCAGCCTCCTGAGTGCTGGGATTAAAGGCTTGTGCTACCATGCCTGGCTTCTACCTTTTTTTATTTATTTTTATTTTTATTAATATTTTTTTTTTGGTTTTGCAAGGTAGGGTTTCACTCTGGTCCAGGCTGACCTGGAATTAACTATGTAGTCTCAGGGTGGCCTCGAACTCTCGGCGATCCTCCTACCTCTGCCTCCCGAGTGCTGGGATTAAAGGCGTGCGCCACCACGCCCGGCTTTCTACCTTTTTTTAAAAGATAGGCTCTCATGTATCCCAGGCTGGCCTCAAATTTTCGAGGATGACCCTTAACCTCTGAGGATCTTGTCTGCACCTCTGCATGCTGGGATTACCACTGGTGCTGGCTTCAGGCATGCTGGGCACGTGCTCTGCCCACTGAGCTACACCCCCAGTCCCTCATGCTAATCTTTGTGTCCTTCTCTGATCTGCTCTGCTCTCCTCTCCTTCCACAGGGGTCAGCCCACCCCAAGACACCAAGGAGTGGGCACGGAAGAAAAGCACCATTCAGTTAAAGTGACCCCCTAGCTGTTCTTTAACAAAGGCAGCTTTATTGAGAGCACCTGACACACCTCAGAATAACAAGGGGAGGCAGACAGGCCTGCCACCGTCCATTCTGGCTCTTCCCAACAGGGTGACTGCCCCTTGTTAGTGACATCCCATTCCTGAAGAACAGGGACAAAGGCGCGACCTGCCCAGCCTTGTCTTAAGAAGCTGTCTTCCTGGGCAGCAGTGGCCATGGTGCTGCTGAAGATGCCTGGGAACATGGGGTCTCAAGTGCCATCATTTTGAGGTCTCCTTGAGAGCAGAAACCTGCCCATGACAGGATGGATGCGGGCAGGAACAGTGCTGGGTACTCCCTTGGTGGCCACTGCCAAGAAACAGCACATCCCTCGAGGAGGTCAAGCAGGGCCTGTCGCTGACACGTCTGCTTCCAGCCCAGATGAGAAGTGCTTTATTAAAGGGAACAGCCCACAAAGCCCTCCTGAGCAAGGGTCAGATGAAGCCTGGTCCTTGAGGCCTCAGCAGCTGAGTCCTGGGGACAGTGCTGGTGGGCAGTGTCTCTGTCAGTCCCACGCACAGGAGAGGGGTCTGCCTAGCCAGATCCTGCAGCTCCTGCCCTGGCCTGGTGCTAGCACCCTACAGGAAGGCTGCTAGGAGAGCCGTGTTCCTACAGGATGGAGTGGGGTCCAGTGCGGAGGTCACTCCATGTCCTCCTGTGGCTCTGGCCTGTGCAGCGCCTGAAGCCGGCTGCTCACAGTCTGCTGGACGGTCTCCAGCCCCTCCGTGTCCAGCTCCTGCAGCAGTAGCAGGATGGCTGCCAGGATGTTCTGGGGGCAGAAAGAGTGACCTGGGTCACAGGTGAAGTCTTGGGGTGGGGCCCATGGAGGAAGGTCACAATGCACACATAGGTGTGCTGCTTCCTCCATGGTGACCCATTCAGGCCTGGGCTCGTACCCTTGCTTCAGTTGGGTAAACCGAGGCAGGAAGGCTAAAAGCCCAGGACAGCTAAGGTCAGGGTATCCACCCACAGATCGGGGGGACAAGGTGGAAGGGATCATGTCGACATGTAAGAGGATGTGGAAAGCTGAAGTGCACAGGTAGAGCTCCTGACACTCAAGAGGAGGAACAGAGCAGAAGCAAATGACCTGCCCCAACCCCCAACCTTTGTAACATGCCAAAGCCCTTCCAAACCCCCGAGTTATCTGTGTCCTCGCTCTTAAAGCGCTGGCCCCAGGGCCGTCTGCTAGGCACTCTTCAGCATCTGTACTGACACCTTTGGGCTCACTCTGCTGGGTACTGCTAGGGCCCAGTGTGGGGCTAGACCTGCTCACATGTGAGAGCATGGGACAGTGAGTGACCTAGAGGAACAGAAGTTCTAGCTGGCCAGAGGATGACCCCAGCTGAGTCTAGGTGCTACAGCTGACACACCTGTCCCCTCCTCCCTTCTCCTTCCCTGGAAAACCAGGCCATGGGTCTTGCTGGCCTAGCTGCCCACCCTGACCACATGTGTCCACTGTTCAGGGGCTGCCTTCCCAAAGGGTAGACCAGCCTCTTCCAGACACCAAGCCTGCAAAGAGGAGTCTCTGCTGCTGCTCTCTGTGCCTCCCATAAACTGTGATACTTCCAGAACTTGTGGCATGAATGGGCTCTAGCGCATAACACCTGTGAGTCCAATGCGACCAGGGCATCCATGGTTCTGCTCAGGCCCACCCAGGACCGCAGGGTTGACAGCAGACGCTGACGGCTGTCGGCCTGCCCGAGCCTGGCTCTGCTCCTACATAACCACGGTGTGGGGTGAGCACTAGTCAGGGCTGAGCTCCCTGCTGGGCACCCCTTTGGCCTGGATGTGAGCACCACTGGGTGTGGGCAGTGTGCCTCCACAGTGTGGGGGAAGGAAAGAAGCCCGAGGACCAACCAGAAGCCATGGGGAGTGGACGCTGAGGACACAGGCGGGTGGCAGGTGAGGCTCTGGAGAGGAGTGTGGAAAGATGCTAGGTATGGACACTCTTTGTCACCCTGGCTCTGACCTGGCACTCTGGCACCTGGCTGGGACTGGTTGCTATCTAACTGCAGGTAGAGCAATCTCTCCATGTGCAGTAGACTGTGGTCAACAGGCTAAATTTGGCAATCTAACTGGATGTTCTGAAAGCTTCCAGTTTTTTTTTTTTTTTTTTCAAGGTAAGGTCTCACTTTAGCTCAGGCTGACCTGGAATTCTCAGGGTAGCCTCAAGCTCATGGCAATCCTCCTACCTCTGCCTCCCACGAGCTGGGATTAAAGGCGTGCACCACCATGCCCAGCTTTTTTTTTTTTTTTTTGGTTTTTCAAGGTAGGGTTTCACTCTAGTCCAGGCTGACCTGGAATTCACTATGTAATCTCAGGGAGGCCTTGAATTCACAGTGATCCTCCTACCTCTGCCTCTTGAATGCTAGGATTAAAGGCGTGCGCCACCACGCCCGGCAGTTTCCAGTTTTGAGACAGACCTGAGTCTTTGTCCCCTTTTGGTCTCTGAAGTGCCCCTACCTCATGCGCCTCCTCCTCCTGCTCAGGAGCAGACCTGGACATCAGGATGTCAGCACCTTTGGGGCTGGCTGTGCCCTCTTCCCACAGCTGTTGTACTCTCTCCAGGGGACACTCACCTTGTCCTTGTGGCTCCTCAAAGCGTCCCTCTGTGAGAAGGATGGAGACCGGTCTATGGCAGGGGTTTTCAGGTTGAGCTGTCCCTGGATCCTGGAGGTGAGAGGGAGGCGGTGAGGGTGGGAAGGCTGTAGGCACCGTGGATCAGATCCAGATGAAGAGGAGGAGCCACATCATATTGGTGGGTGCCTCCCAGGATGGAACAGGAAATGAAAGGGAGATGGTCCCAATTTGTGTATCTACAAAATGGTAGCTGTGCAGTTCTGGAGAACCCCTGCAACTGAAGTGTTTTCTCTCTCGTCCCACTGGGGTGCCCTCCCGTGTGCCCAGGTCCCCCACCTGTAACACCTTTTATCAGTCTCAGGACAGGCACCTGATACAGAAATGACTCTGGCCTGTGGCTGCCACCCACAGAACTCACATCCTTCAAAATGGGAAGTGGAGCCGGGCCTGGTGGCGCACGCCTTTAATCCCAGCACTCAGGAGGCAGAGGTAGGAGGATCGCTGAGAGTTCGAGGCCACCCTGAGACTACATAGTGAATTCCAGGTCAGCCTGGACCAGAGTGAGACCCTACCTTCCAAAACCAAAAAAAAAAAAAAAAAAAGGGAAGTGGAGGCCTTGCCTGCCACGTGGAACTCGGCCTGGGGCTTCTGCTCGAACACAATCACAGCAAGAAGCAGACCAGTCCCGAGATGCGGGGGAGGCCCACAGGCCCCCACTGCTCCCCACCCCAGTCCTCTGCATTTCCTTTTCTGCCCGCTGGCACCTGTGCACAGGCTACTGCACTTGGCAGTGAAGGGCTCCTTCTCTCCCCACTCCCCAGGAGTAGACAGAAACTCCCTCCCAGCTGAGAGACCTGAGCAGGAAGGGCCCACTCCCCGCAGGCTCACTCTGCCTCCTCCTCAGTGTAGCTCAGCAGGCCCCGGCTGTTCTCAGCGGTGGAGCTGACGGAACACAGTGTGTAAGAGGGCGTGCGGCATCCGTTGCCCGCACCCTCTGCGCCGGGGGCAGCAGTGATCTCATCTCCCTCCATCAGTGCGCGGGTCAGCTCTTCCTCCGTCACAGCTTGGGGAGGTCAGAGAAAGCGAGGGGTCAGAGAGGTCCACCCTGCGCCACCCATAAGTACAGCGCAGCCTGCTTCTTATGTGTGCGGGAGCTGCCTACAAGTGTGTCAGTCCTGTCCTCCTCGCCTCAGCCACAACACTTGTGTGATACGCGGCAGATAGATGGTCAACACGTGCTTGGGGGCCTTAACTCCAGCATCTGCCAGGAGCAAAAACCCTAACTGAGACAAACTTGCATGGCACTGGGACTAAACTCATGGCCCTGCACATGCTAAGCTGCACCTCTGCCACCAAGCTATACCTCCAGCCTCTAAGACACTTTTATTTGGGGGGGGGGGAGGTTGAGGTAGGGTCTCACTCTAGGTCAGGCTGACCTGGAATTCACTATATAGTATCAGGCTGGCCTTGAACTCATGATAATCATCCCACTTCTGTCTCCCGAGTGCTGGGATTAAAGGTGCTCTTCAGAAAGGGGATGTGTTTATATGAGAGTTACGTGACTGAGGACATCTGCATCTTGATCTGGGATTGCTTAAGATGGGGTACCCAGGAGCACCCTGCTAGGAACTGCCTTGGCTGCTCCTACCTTGGTTATCCAGCTTCTGCAGGTGGGGCAGGTTACGCAGCACGGTCATGCGGTAGAGGTGGGGGCTGGTGCCGCAGCACGGGTTCTCAGCCAGCCACAGTACCCTGAGGTGTGGCAGGTCTTTCAGGTAGAAGAGCTCATCCAGGCTGGAGATGCGGTTCCTCCTCAGGTATAGCTCGCTCAGGCGCCGGCAGCCACTCATGGGCTCCAGGGTGGAGACACTGTTGACGCTGCAGGGCCCGCAATACTGTTAAGGACTCATGGAGGCCGGGCTTCCAAAAGCCAGGAGCCTCCACTGCTGTTGAGTCCCACCTCAGTCAAGGACACCAGACAGAGGACCTTTGTTCAGTAGCAGGTCCCAGTCAGATGCAGTCAAGGTCAGGGAAGACCTTGGGCCTCCGAGGATGAGGAGGCATGCCCCTTAACTGGAGGCACGACATGCGGACAGCTTCCATGGCCTGCAGCCTTGCATGCGTGCTGTCTCAGGGCACCGCCAGGGGAGATGGGATGCTTCAATCTCCTTCACAGATGAGGACACTAGCTCCCAAGGGGTGCACTGCTTGGTCCCAAAGCAGACACTGGTTAAAACTCAGCAAAAATTACCGCCAAGCTCTGTGTCACACAGAACTCAGCACCAACTTCCAGAACCCAGCTTAGGCTTGATTTCTAGCTCACAAATAGCATCACAAAGAGTAGAACAGAGTATACAGCAGCCACTTGAAGGCCCCCACTGATGGTGTCTGTCCCACCCTGCCATCAAATGGGCGGGTTTTCACATGCAGGTGAGCCTTCACACCACTCACTGGTGGCCAGTCGTCCTCTACCTCCCAGGGCCAGGGCTCAGCTTACTGAGCCAGTCCGGGTGCATCACTCCTTCCTACAGGGCCTCCTGGGTGTAGGGCCCACTCCAGGAAAGGATGCCGACATCATGCTGATGTGTTGGACTCACTTCTATCACCATCTGACAGGCAGCAGGGGCCCCAAGTAGCAGCCCCACCCCAGGTTCCAGAGCAGGCAGGAGAGAATTCAGGGACATGGGTAGGGCAGAAGTGGAACACTGGGGGCAGACATGGCCACAGGGAGGGCTGGCCAGGAAAGACCACTGCTCATCATTAGGAGGCCCAGCTGACTGTGGTTGTAAGGGCATAGGTGACTTCTCAGGGTGTTAAGGCCAAGGCTGGGCAACGGACACAGCAGGGCAAGCAAGCTGTCAGGAGGCCCAGAGAAGTCAATATTCCAGAGCTGAGGGAGGGCCAGTCCTTCACATCCCCAGTCTCTCTCCCACCAGAAGCCACCCCTCCCAGATTGTGCCCACAGGAGGGACATGAGGCATCCACACCCCAGGGACTGGAGTGATGCAGGAGTCACGTACCTGAGTGTGATCACCTCCAGGCTGGGCATCTCCCGGAAAATGGAGATCTGGAGTGGGAAGAACAAGGCTGGTGAGCTGTGCTCTGAACTAGTGTCCTGCTGCCACTCCTCTCAGGTCAGGGGCTCTGTCTGAGCCCCATCACCTATACTTAGCAGTACAAGGGCTGTGGCCTCGTGCAGCCCGGGCTCGTGGAGGAATCTACAACATGCTGGCCGCTGCAGCCTAGCCTGCCCTCACTAAAGGAGAACCGTGCGTGCTCCACCTGGGTGGGTGCTCGCTATGACACTTTAGGACAACATCAACTGTTGCCAAATGCAGAAACAGAGCATTCATGAAGCTAATGCCCTCAAACTCAAAGGACATCAGGCCAGGGATCTCATGGTATCTTTTTGCTGGAACAGATCATTCCTGTTGCCCAGCAAGACACAAGGAAAGTATGGATGCACTGTTCTTTCAATGGAGCCAAGGCCAAAGGCAGACAGAAGTGAAAGTGGGTCTCAGCCACACTGACACCATCCAGTCTGTGGAACAGACTGGTGCACAGGTCTCCATTGTCCCATAGCCCTAGCTGTGCACACTGGCCAGTCTCTGTCTGCCATGCGGCATGGCGGGGCCCTGAAGACAGGCAACTGAGAGGCCGGAAGAAAGTCTCTGATGACAGATGGTCCTTGAGGAAATCTAGCACTTGGGACTCCTTCCAGGATATAACTCGGACTCCGCATCATCCACCATGCAGGACCAGCAAGTGACTTGGGACCAAATCCATGCTACAGTGTTGGTTTTCTCCCCCTAGGTATGTTCTCTCTCTAGCCCAAGATGACCTGAAATTCACTACGTAGTCTCAGGTGGGCTGGCCTTGAACTCACGGTGATCTTCCTACCTCTGCTTCCTGAGTGCTGGGATTAAAGGCGTGTGCCACCATGCCTGGGCAGTTTTGTCATTTTATCTATTCTTTTGGGGAACTGGTTATAGCCTTTGAGGCTGGGACCACTTGGAGATATTCAAGATGACACTTACATCTGTGAGACGGCTGCCCCTAAGGAAAGAAAAGACAGATGCTCTTTAATCTTGTTGAATAAAAATATCAAAAGTCCTCAAACTAATGACAAAACCTTACGATCCTATGGTTTGAATGGGACAGTTAAGAAAGAAAGGTTGGTTGCCCAGATAATTGGGAAGGGTGTCAGAATTGGTTAGGTTGGGTTGATCTGTGACAGTGCCACATGCTTGCTGTATGGAGTGCACTGTCTGCAGAACAAAAGGTTTACTTCTCTCGGCCCGACAGCAGGTTCTTTTCCCCTCACTGAAACAAAGGAGTCTTCATGAGAGGCCAAATTCACAAGCTGAACATGCAATGATGAAGCAAACTCTGCAGGCCTGCAATGGGGTTGTTTTGTCTGCATCCACAGAGGAAGCCCAAAACAAAGATGGCCATTATTTTGAAAGCTGAGGACAGAGGAACGCTGTGGCCCAAAACACAAGAAGTGCCAGCGTAGAGCAAGGCTATTCCTCCAAGTGGTGGCCAACACCATTGAGAGCAAAGGTCTGCGCATGGTGTGTGCACTGTCCCCTGCTCTGGGCACAGTGTCCTATGAGTCTCCAGGAACATCTGTGGATCCTTCAAGTCTCAACTACAGGTGGCCCTCCTCCAGAAGCCCCGGATCTTTGCTGTCTCAGGGAGATCCAGTCCCCTGCCGTTGAGCCTGCATCCATCCTGTAGCACTTGCGTCCTAACTACGACCTCAGCGCTCTCCCGCTGGACAGGTCACTAAGCATCCTGGCCTTCAAGCATCAGACACGTTCACGGGGACCATCCACACCACCCCAAAAGTAGTGAAGCTGCACAGCGAGTCCTGAGACATTCCAGCTGTGTCAGGCGACAGCGGGATGTCGAGATCCACTGGGGTGAGATGGACGGGAGGACAGGCCGTGGGTGCCAGCTGGGGACAGCGCGGCCAGCAGGCCGTGCCGGGCAGGGACCTCCGTTCCCCTCCCGCCGCGCACCCCGGGGAGCGCCCTCGCCCGGCCTCACCAGCAGTTGAGCTTTCGCACGCTGTGCAGCTCCGAAGCCTTGGCCCGGGACAGAACCATCTTCCGCGTCAGCTTCATGGTGGCTGCGCGGACGCAGGGACGACCGCCGCCCCAGGGAGCTCCCTCGCTCCGCTAGAGTGTGAGCGTTCCGCGGCCGCGGCGGCGTCTCCAGGGGGCGGGGCTAAGGTAGCCAGGGGCGGATCCAGAAATCCTACCGGTGGCTCTGAGAGCAAGGGTGGGAACGCGCAGGCGTGTTGTGCCCGCCTGGGCCCCGCCCCCTGACGTGGTCGGGTGCGACGTCGGGTGCGCGCGGCGCTCCGTGCGGGGCTGGCCTGTGTGCGAATTTGCTCTTGCGTAGACGTGCGTTCCGCTAGCTCTTCCGACCTACAACTATTTGTGGGAGATGGGCAGTTCCGGAGCTGTGCGTTCCGGCAGGGACCGAAAAGGAGCAGGACCTGTGCGTTCCGGCAGGGACCGAAAAGGAACAGGTGCCGTGGCTATAAATGCCAGGCCAGAGTGCGGGGGATGGGCGAGGCGGTGCCCTTGCAAGGATGCTCGCAGAATTCTTCACAGGGTCCACCCTGTACGGGCCGTAGTCACCGATGCACCCTCGCCCACTCCTGTTCAAGTGTATAGCCAAGGATTTGTGTTACAAACAAGCTGCTGGTGGGGTGGCTCAAGCTTGTAATTGCAGCACTGGCGAGGCTGAGGCACAGGGCAGCCTCGTGTTTGTGGCCAGCTTGAGCTATGTAGTTAATTACAAGCCAGCCACGGTTACGCAGTGACCCCTGTCTCAAAAACAACCCCCCCCCCACACACACACACAATAAACAACTTACCCGAACTTTGTCTTAAAGACTCCCTTTTGGGACTAGGCATGAGGACTTGAGTTAGATCCCTGGACATCATATTAAAAAGCCAGAGTGGGGCTGGAGAGATGGCTTGGCAGTTAAAGCACTTGCCTGCAAAGCCTAAGGACCCAGGATTGACTCTCCAGAACCCACAAAAGCCAGCTGCATATGGTGGCCCATGTGTCTGGAGTTCGTTTGCAGTGGCTGGAGGCCTGGTGCACTCATTCTCTCTTTTTTTTCTCTCTCTCTCAATAAAAAGTAAAAAAAAAAAATTTTTTTTTAAAGCCAAAGTGTTGGCTTTTCACGTGTAATCCCAGCGTTGGAGGGGCAGAAACAGGTGGAGCTCTGGAGCTAGCTGGACAGTTCCAGGTCAGGGAGAGATTCTGGAGGTGGATGGTGCTTGAGGAAGAACACCTAAGGTTGTCCTCTGGCCTCCACGCCTGTGCACCTGCACACACATAAACACATGCACAAAGTCTTCCTTTTGTCCTAACACCAGAAATATACCTGTGGTCTGTCAGCCTGCATCCCAGGGAATCCCAAATAAACTGTTCAGGTGAGTGTGTCTCTGAGTTTCTTTTTAGGTTAACAAATTCAGTTTCCTTCCCTGGGCTACAGGTTATACCAGGACAGAATCATTGGAGGTGACAGACTCTCCTTGAGCAAGCTTTAGTTAGATTCTTCTAAACCCTCTTTCCATCAGGCTTGAGTATCTCAGACTTAGCAGACTGAGTCATCCACTCACCGTATCTGAAAACCTTCCATACCTCCTGAAGTGCCTTGCATCCTGATCTTACTGCCCTGACCTGCCTTTTACCACGAACCCATAAAGTCAGATTACCCAGAATTCCCCTTCCCTGATGCCTCCTCTAGTGCTTTTCTGCTGACTGACCCTCCCTGCTCCTTGACTGTAAATCCCCACTTGTCCCAGTGTTTTGAGCCCAGTATTATTTCTTCTTTATTGTAACAGTGTTGAGTAAAGTCGTCCTTGCTACTGTAGCAAGTGTCAGATCATTTTTTCTTTATTATTTTTTCTTTATTTATTTGAGAGCAACAGACGAGAGAGAGAGAGAGAGAGAGAGAGAGAGTGAGAGAGAGAGAGAGAGAGAGAATGGGCACACCAGGGCCTTCAACCACTGCAAATGAACTCCAGATGCATGTGCCACCTTGTACATCTGGCTTACATGGGTACTGGGGAAATCGAACCTTGAACCAGGGTCCTTAGGCTTCACAGGCAAGCGCTTAACCACTAAGCCATCTCTCCAGCCCATATTTTTTTTCTTTAACAGAAGTCAAAGGTTACCCTTAGGATATTGGAATGATGTTCCCAACGATATTGCTGGAGGACCTGTCTGTACCAGGGACTTATGGCATGACAAAGGATGGAGATTCAGCCAGCAGTGACAACTTTGCTATATGTGATCTGCCCATTCCATTCAACCCCACCATGATCCTAAAATCAATCGAGGGAATTCTGAGAGGTGAAGGACATTCACACAGTAATTTAATAGTTATTCTTGTTTTGTGAGTTTTGTCCCCTATGATGTATTTTGTTGCACCCTGGGGTATTGTGAGAACTTTATATGTCAGATTCTTACCTCAGTCTCTGATGCCTGAGTGAGGTGGTTCCAGAGAAACGCCATGTGGACCTCCCTTGGTTACAGAGAACTGTTGTGGTAGTTAGTTGGAATATATGGCCCTCAATATATTCAGTGTTTTATTAGTTTATAGTTTGCATCTGCATTCACCTTGCTAGAGGCAATGTCACTGGGGGGCGGATCTTGAGGTGTGGTGATGGTTTGAGATTCCATTGTAAAGATGTGCAAACTGTGCCTAATAGGAGTTCCTGAAGTGTGCTGTGACTTTTGGCTGTAGCTTTGCTCTGTGTGCTGTGTGCCTGGTGGGCTTTTCTCTCTCTGCTTGGTCCTGTGAAGACAAGCCAGCTTCTTCTGCCATTATGGAACTTCTCCTGGATCTGTAAGCTTCAATAAATAATATCCCTTCCTCCGTAACTGTGCCTGGTCTGGAAGTTCATCTCAGCGAACCTGAAGCTGTCTGCTACAACTGTCCACTTGATTTTGGCGAAGGAAGGCAAGTTCATAGTGAGTATCGTTGGACTGCTCAGAGCTCTCAAGTGGGTAACAGATCTAGGAGCAATCTTCGGTACCCGTTAGGGCATCAGGCATCAGGTCAGGAGAAGATTCCGTCTTGGAAGCCTACAATGACTGAAGGGCAAAGTGGTATTCTGTGGACCAGTTGCATGTAGCAAAACGTCCAGGAATAGGATGGCCCCAAAGCTGGGAGATGAGGAAGGTGCTGTGCTGGGTGGGGTGTCATTGGTAGGTGTGGGACTTGAGATGACAGAGAGTCTTTGTATAACTCCTCCATGGTTTTCACTGCCAGAATAATGACACCTGAGCTGAGAGTCAGAGCAACTCAGTACAGCCAAATGGTAAGAAGATTCTCATAGGCTCAGGTTCCTCGAGCTTCCAGGGAGCCTCTGGCCATTCCAGGGGAGGCCAGTGCCAGGAGAACAGCTGGCCAGAGAGGGCAGTTGGCCTTAAGGGTCAAGGCTTAGAGAAGGAGTATCCACTTGATTTGGCAGGAGGTGGGTATCTCCAGGCTCTGAGCAGCTCCCCCTTTTGTCCCTGGAGAGGTGAAGAAAACCTGTGACTGAGTGCCTATATTGTACCAGATGCCCGTGGAGTTTCCATCTTGCTCATCCTGGGTTTGACCCATCTGGTAGAGTGAACCACACTGTGGGGTGAGCCCCATTCTGCAGCCTTTGAGAGTTGCGTAAGATGAGGAGGCCTGCCTGCAAGTGGGCTGTTCCTGGATGGCGCTGAGGGAAGAGGCCCTGCTTCAGAGGTGTGGAGCAGAGGAGGACCTCGCATTTCTGGGCTAGTGGGTTTCCTTGCTCTCAGCAGTCATGGGAAGCTGTGCTAGGACCACTGCAGCCCCGGGCAGCCTGCCTGGAAGCACTTGCTTTTCTGAGGCATTGCTCTGTGGGGCACCTGTGGTTCAGGGAAATGGGTGGGAGGAGGTAGCTTGCTCATGGGATCTGTAGCCCCTGCTGCCTCTAGAGACCCTACCATATCTGGTGGCTGCCTTAGGGCACGTGGGTTAGGGAAGAGCCTGGTGTGTTCAAGTAAAATTTGTAAAGGTTTTAAGCACATGGCTTGGGGATGCAGTGCTGGGGCTCAGCTTCATTCCCAGAACTCCCATCGCCGCACAGCTCTGGGCTAGACTTACCCATAGAGCCACAAATGTGGCTGAGATATGGGCCATGGAGGAACAGTAGTCATTGCCATATGGGAAGTTCATTGTGCTTAGAAATAGGGAGATGCAGAGCGTTGGTGGGGGGGGGGGTCCTTTTCACTCTGCAGTCAGCTGTCCCTCCTTAAAGCTGACTCCCTCTTCCTGCCCCAGTAACATCCCAAACTGTCATTTCTTGCTGCAAACTCAGAGCAGAAACCTCCCCAGATGTCTTCCCAAACCTCCAAAGCAGGGCATGCGTGGCTCCCCATGTGCTTGCAAGTGTGTACCCACCTGCCTCAGGAAGGCTGCCCAGGGACTTTCCTGAATTCTCCAACTTCTACTTTTGGATTTCCACTTCTCTTCCCTCCCATGATTGTGTAAAGTTTGATTCCTATAACAAATGTCTTATTGCATAACACTCTGAAGGATTCTCTTCCCCCAAAGAATCCTGACACAGGCAGAAAAGTTATCCCAATTTACTTAAGCTGAAACTGAAACACTGGCTCCTATGCCTGAGAAGCCAAGTGGTGGCTTTAAGAATGACCATATTCTGGGCTAGAGAGATAGCTTAGTGGTTAAGGCGCCTGCCTGTGAAGCTTAAGAATGCCTGTCTTCCTCATAATAGAAGTAAAAGATGATGACATCAAATTAAAAGAGAGACTAATGGAGAGAGGGAGGGGATATGATGGGGAGTGGAGTTCTAAAGGGGAATGGGGGAAGGGAGGGAAATACCATGCACTTCTTGTATGTAAGTATATTTTGTTGTCAATAAAAAAAATTAAAAATTAAAAAAAAAAGAATGCCCGTCTTAAGGTCCCACACTTAGCCAGATGCAAAAAGTGACGCAAAGTGCACAATGTCACACACGCACACGGGGCGCACATGTTTGGAGTTCTTTCACAGTGGCTAAGAGGCCCTGGCGCACCCATTATCTCTCTGTCTCTGTGTCTCTCTCTTTATTTCTTGCTCTCAAAAAAATATGATCATATTCCATTGAAGTCAGCATGGTTCTTGGACTTGGTGTTGGCCTGTGCTCTGCTGGCTTTGCCCCACCTTTTGCTGGTCTCCAGCCCCAGATGCAAGGATTACTTACAGGAGTGCAGGTGACTCAGGCAGCTGTGTCATTGACAATTCACAAAAGTGCCTGCATGGTTTGCAGTCAGTTCTAGCAGTCTCTCTGCAGCAATGCTTTGTGCTTATATAACCTTGGGAAGGGACCTGTGTTGTCTCACCACTTTTGGATGCCTGAGCACTTTTCCTTAGCTTTGTGAGTATTATGAGCCTAACTCTTCCCTCTAGGAGGGCAGGTTTCAATTTGGAGAAAATAGCTGCACAATCCCTGGGGTCCCTTCCAGGACACTGCATGTGCACACAGAGCAGGTGGGCGAGCAGGAGTGGAAATGGCAACATGCGCTGTCACAGCCAAATGTTTAGACAGGTCCTGGTGTGTGCAATGGTGTGCACAGGAGGACTGACTTCAGGACAGGATGTGTGTCACCCAGTGTATTAGTCATGGGTCTGCGTGGATTTGATCCCCACTCCTGGTACCACAATCTGAATTAGTCAGGGTTCTCTAGAGAAACAGAACCGATAGAATGAATTGTATTGAAAGAGAATTTATTGGATTAGCTTACGACAATCCAGCAATAGCAGTTTGCAGGCCTGAGAGTCAAGGAACCCAGATGCTGCGCAGTCCACGAGGCTGGATGCCTCAGCAGTCCAGATCTGGCACTGAAGGCCTGGAGGCTTCCTGGAGAGTGTCTGGTCTTCAATCCATGCTGGAAGACAGCAAGCAACACCAGTAGCCAGGTGGGAGGAGCTGCCCACCCTGGGGGAAGGGCTCACCCTGGGGGAAGGACTTCCTCCTTTATTTAATTCTTCCTGGAAGCAACCTTAGAGAGCCACTCAATAGGAATGTCTGTGGATTCCTAAACAGGTCAACGCAACAACAGAACTTAACCTTAAATGACACCCAGCTACCTGATGGATGCCTCCTGATGGCTCACACCCTTCCTGACTTGCTCTCAAATCAAGGCAGCTGTTGGCCCCAGGTCACACTCCCTACCAGTCACTGGGTGATGACAGGATGGGTACTTAGCCAGGTCAAGGGCTTCAAGGTGGGAAAGCCATGCAGGCTTCAGCCTCAGCGGCCTCTTGGAGTCTCAACATCACAATTGGTCCCTCCTTCCCCTCCCAGCTCCTCCTTCCTCTACAAGTGGTGACACAGGAGGACCCAAGACCAAAACTCAGAGTTTGCTTCCGGGGGAACATGACACAGGGACTCTTTTCTGGCTAGACACCCCTCCCTATATGATTTGAACTAGCTAGGGATGTTTTCGGCCCTATGGCTGGGTGCTGAGGACATGACCTGGGACACAAGTTCATGGACACCTGTGTGACCTCCTGCTCCAGAGTTCATAAAGGGGCTCTGCAGGGCAAGATCTCCTACAGGGGACACCTGGCATTGATTTGGCAGTTGTGAGGTGCTATCAAGCCACAGGGAGGACAACTGTCTATCAGACAGAAGGACTTGCATCACAGGCCTGTGGGCCTTGACCTGACCTTCATCTCTTATTACAACTTCCTGGTTCATTCTGCCAGTCACCATGGATTTCTTGTTGTTCCCCAACCCCAGAATTGTGCTCACCCCAGGGCCTTTGAGGTTGCTTATTATGCCTGTGTCCAGAAACCTTCCCGGAAAGTCTCAGTGGTTCATGACATTCCACTGAGGGAAAACATAAATAAACCCTTTATTTATTTATTTTTGGAGAGAGAAAGAGAGAGAGAGAGAGAATGGGCGTACCAGCACCCTCTCAGCTACTATGAATGAACTCAGGATGCGTGTGCCCCCTTGTGGGCAAGTATGGCATTGCGCCCTTGCATCACTTGCACCTGGCTAAATGTGGGACCTGGAGAACTGAACGGGCGTTCTGAGGCTTAGCATTAGCAGGCAGGCGCCTTAACCACTAAGCCATCTCTCCAGCCCTTATTTATTTATTTTTAAACCCTCCTTTTCACTTGCTTTTAGTTGACTTTGAAAATAACTAATTTTCCATTCTCTCTCATCTCTCTCTCTTTCCTCCCTCAGTCTTTCTTGTTCTCTTTCAAATAAATAAAATAAATAAACACATTAAAAAAAAGAAAAGGCAAAGCCTAACGACCTGGGTTTGATTCCCCAGGACCCATGCAAAGCCAGATGCACAAAGTGGTGCATGTATCTGGAGCTCATTTGCAGTGGCAAGAGGCCCTGGTGCACCCACTCATTCACTTTCTTTCTTCCTCTTCCTCCTCCTCCTTCTTTTTCTTCTTCTTCTTCTTCTTTTTTTTTTGGTGGTAGGGTTTCACTCTAGTCCAGGCCGACCTGGAATTCACTATGTAGTTTCAGGCTGGCCTAGAACTCACAACAGTTCCTACCTCAGCCTCTCAATTGCTGGGATTAAAGGTGTGTGTTAGGTGGGGCCATGCTCAGAACAAAGACCCAACACGGCCATCCCCTGGGCCAGCAGTCTTAAGACTCCCCTACCTTAACTGTGACCTTATAAGAAGGCCTCTGCTCCCTCCCTTCCTTGAAACAGTTACATTCCTCCGCTTGCTCCTGTGGGCTAGTTATGGCCATAAAGGGAAACAGACCAGATCAGCTTCTAGCTGACATGTCATCTTCCCCCGCCCAGGCCCTTTAAAAGACCTCTATCTTAGGTCCCGGGTGTGACTTCCCTGGCCTCGCATCTTGAGACTGGTGAACCTCGCCCAAGAGCTGTGCCAATAAACTTGAGCTAGCTTTGTTGATCTGGTCTGATCTGGTTCTTCATGTCGGTCAAGCCTTTCAGTGTGCACCACTACACCCAGCCTCGTTTCCTCTTTGCCTCAAATAAATAAATAAATAAATAAATAAATAAATAAATAAAAATAATAAAAATATTTTCCCCTCAATAAACTTAATATTTCATGATTTAAAAATAAATATTTTAAAATGACTAATTGTAGGGAGTCTGGAAAAACAGGACGCTGGCTACAGTGTTTCCATGTAAGCTTGAGGACCTTAGTCCAATCCCCAGTGCTCATGTAAAGATGCCAGGCATGGCAGTTGTGTGTCTGTAATCCCTGTGCTGGGGAGGTGGAGACAAGGGGACCTGGCCAATGAGAGATCCCATCTAAAAAGAGGTACATGGGGGACTGGAGAGATGGCTCAGTGGTTAAGGGACTTGCCTATAGAGCCTGATGATTCAGGTTCGATTCCTCAGTGCCCACATAAAGCCAGATGTACAAGGTGGCACATGTGTTTGAAGTTCCTCTGCAATGACTAGAGGCCTTCGCATGCCCAGTCTCTTTTTCTCTTTCTTTCTCTCACTGCTTGCAAATAAATAAAAAAATATTTTTCAAAAGATGGATGACATTCCTAAAGCTAACCCTCAAGGTTGTCCTCTGGCCTCCACATACATGTGTATACATGTATATACATGTGTTCCCACACACATATGAACATGCATACACACAAGCACACTAGACACATATGCAAAAGATTTTTTTTTTTTTTTTTTGGTTTTTCAAGGTAGGGTCTCACTCTGGTCCAGGCTGACCTGGAATTAACTATATAGTCTCAGGGTGGCCTCGAACTCTCCGCGATCCTCCTACCTCTGCCTCCCGAGTGCTGGTATTAAAGGCGTGTGCCACCACACCTGGCACAAAAAAGATTAATTTTGAAGATCATACAATTGATCAATATGTTTTTAGTGTGTCCCACTAACTTGGCTATAGCTGCCTCTGGCTGAAGCCACCTAATCAGTTAAAACTGGTCTGCAGCAAAGGTTGGTTTTTCATTTCCTTCCATTTGTGTCTTAAACTGTAAAGTTAGCTATTCTTTTTTATTATTTATTTATTTTTTTTTTTGTTTTTAGAGCTCAAGCTGACCTGGAATTCACAATGTAGTCTCAGGGTGGCCTCGAACTCTCAGTGATCCTCCTACCTCTGCCTCCCAAGTGCTTAAAGGTGTGTGCCCCCACGCCCAGCTCCTTATTTATTTATTTATTTATTTGAGTGAGAGAAAAAGGCGGGGGGAAGAGAATGGGTGCACCAGAGCCTCCAACCACTGCAAACGAACTCCAGATGCATGCGCCCCCTTGTGCATCTGGCTTACATGGGACCTGGACATGGGATCCTTTGGCTTTTCAGGCAAATGCCTTAACTGCCATCTCTCTAGCCCAAGGTTAGCTATTCTTGGAAAAGGGGGAACTTTCTTTTTTTTTTTTTTTATAAATTTTATAAATTTTTATTTTTTTATTGACAACTTCCATAATTGTAGACAATATCCCATGGTACTTCCCTCCCTCCCCCCACTTTCCCCTTTGAAACTCCACTCTCCATCATATCCCCTCCCCCTCTCAATCAGTCTCTTTTATTTTGATGTCATCATCTTTTCCTCCTATTAGGATGGTCTTGTGTAGGTAGTGTCAGGCACTGTGAGGTCATGGATATCCAGGCCATTTTGTGTCTGCAGGAGCAAGTTGTAAGGAGTCCTACTCTTCCTTTGGCTCTTTCATTGTTTCCACCACCTCTTCTGCAATGGACCCTGAGCACTGGAAGGTGTGTTAGAGATGTTTCAGTGCTTAGCACTCCTCTGTCCCTTCTCAGCACCATGGTGCCTTCTGAGTCATCCCAAGGTTATAACCTTGGGATAACTCTGAAAAGAGAAGCTTCTCTAACCAAAAGTGAGATTAGCATTAATATATGGGTGTGGACATTAAGAGAAGTGCTTACTGGGCAGTTTGGTGAGCATAGTATATACATTTAGCCAGACACCAGCAGACATTACACCCCTAGGGCTCATAACTACACCTGTTGTAGGTTTTCAGTATCAGGGTTATATTCCCTCCCATGGAGCAGGCCTCCAGTCCAATTAGAGAGCGGTTGGTTTCCCCCATAACAGACATGCCACTATTGCACCCGTTGGGTCATTTGGCCTGGCTGGCCAAATTTAAGGCTTGCAATGTCCACTGTTGAGTATCTTCACTGGTGATTTCTCTGTCCCCATTGAACTGCATGCAGCACAGATTTTTATAGCTTTCTGTCAGCTGGTCCACATGGAGGAGGCTTTCAGCTCAGCTCCAGCAGGATTTCTCAGTGACCTTGCAGCCCAAGTGTATGGAGTCTTCAGCAATAGGGTCTTACCATCTATTCCTGGTGGGAAACCAAGGGCCTCAGCAATGACCTGTCATGTTTTGGGGGTATCAGTGACCTCCCTGGCCAACAACTCACTGGAAGGTATCCCATCCCTGGCACTGAAAATTTTCTAGTAACAATCTATGGTTTCTGAGTGTCCCATTGTCCAGAAAGCATGTTTCCATATGACTTATTTATATGCTCTTAGATTTTGATTAGCCCTCCCTACACCTTTCCTTTACTCAATCTCTTCTCCTGACCTCACTTAGGCCTTTTTACCCCAATTAATCTGTTCTTCTACTTACATATATACAATACGGTCCTATTAAGTCCCTCATGCTCCCTCCCTTTCTATTCCCTTTACATCCCCTTTCTAGCTTACTGGCTTCTGCTACTGAGTTTTATTCCTACACACACAGAAGTCCAATCATTTGTAGTTAGAATCCACATATGAGCGAGAACATGTGATGTTTGGCTTTCTGGGCTTGGGTTACCTCACTAAGTATAATCCTTTCCAGATCCATCCATTTTCCTGCAAATTTCATAACTTCATTTTAAAATTTTTATTTGAGACAGAGAGATTACACTTACAAGAGACGTTTAGATCACAGTAGCTTGGGCATCAGAAAACAGCCCAGAGTGAACTTTATTTTATTTATTTATTTATTTATTATTATTTTTTTGGAGAGAGACACAGAAAGAGACAGAGAGAGATAGAGGGAGAGCAAGACAGAGATGGGTGCACCAGCAGCCTCTCAGCTGCTGCTAACGAACTCCAGATGTGTGCACCCCCTTGTGGTCAAGTGCGGCATTGTGCCCTTGCATCACATTCCATCTGGCTAAACGTGGAACCTGGAGATTGGACCCAGTGTTCTTAGGCTTAGGAGGCAGGCACCTTAACCGCTAAGCCATCTCTCCAGCCCCAGAGTGAACTTTATGATCACCACAGTACTGCCTAGCTATGACACACTTCCTGTGTCCCTAGATACAGACCCCATGAGAGCTTAGACCCATCTGCCTTCTTTCTTTCCTTCTTTCCTTCTTCCTTCCTTCCTTCCTTCCTAAACGATTTTATTATTTATTTATGTATTTACTAGAGACATAGAGAGGGGAAGAGAGAGAGAGAGAGAGAGAG
>PVKW010037116.1:0-20586 GCA_004027895.1 Orientallactaga bullata | reverse complement strand
AAAGAAAGAAAAAAGGAAAAGAGAAAAAAAGAAAAAAAGGAAAGAAAATAAAAAGAAAAGTCCATGACTGGATGGCTTCTCAGCCAAATTCTATCAAACCTTCATTGAAGAACTGAAACCAAATTTTCTTAAACTGTTTTGCATAATTAGAAACCAGGGAATCCTCCCCAACTCCTTCTATGAAGCTAGCATCAACCTAATACCAAAACCAGACAAAGATACAATAAGAAAAGAAAACTATAGGCCTACAAACCTAATGAATTTGGATGCAAAGAACCTGAACAAAATCCTCACAAACCAAATTCAACAACACATTAAAAGTATTATCGACCTTGATCAAGTTGGCTTCATCCCAGGGATGAAGGGATGATTCAACATATGAAAATTGGTCATAGTAATACACCACATAAATAAACTTAACCAGGAGAACCACAAGATCATCTCAATTGATGCAGAGCAGGCCTTTGGCAAAATTCAACACCATGCTCAAACCACTGGAAAGAATAGGCATGGAAGGTTTGTATCACAACACAATAAAGGCTATATATAAAACACTGAAAGCCCAAATGATACTTAATGGGGAAAGACTCAAGGAATTCCCACTGAGATCGGGAGGAAGACAGGGGTGCCCACTCTCACCAATGATCTTCAACATAGTACTAAAAGTACTAACCCAAGCAATAAGACAAGAGAAAGAAATAAAAGGCTTCAAATTGGCAAGGAAGAAGTCAAGTTAGCCCTGTTTGCAGATCGCATGTTCCTAAATATAAGTGACCCAAAAGTCTCCATCTCAAACTTCTAAAGAATCATTAATTCCTTCAGTAATGTGGCAGGATATAAAATAAATGCACAAAAGTCAGTAGCCTTTCTATATGCAAAGGACAAATATACAAAGAAAGAAATCAGTGAGGCTTTCCCATTTTAAAATGGAACAAAACCTGAATATATTGGAATAACACTAACCAAGGATGTTAAAGACCTATGTAATGGGGAAAAAAATTCAAGAAAGAAATCATAGAGGACTTGAGAAGATGGAAAGATCTCCCTTCCTCCTGGATAGGAAGAATTAATATTGTGAAAATGGCAATAACACCAAAAGCTACCTACAGATTTAATGCAACAACCAGTAAAAATATCAGAAGAATTCTTCACAGAGATTGAAAAAATGATCTCAAATTTCATAATTCATATGGAATGTCAGAAGGCCTTGGATATCCAAACATATCCTTGGCAAAAACAAAAACAAGCAAACAAACAAACAAAAACCACCTCTTGAGGTATCACCATAACCAATCTAAAGCTATATTACAAAGCCATAGTAACAAAATTAGCATGGTACTGGCATAAGAACACACACATAGACCAATGGAACAGAATTGAAGACTCGTCCCTTAGGTCAAGTAACTAAAGCTATTTAATCATGTCCACCATATTACAAATATTTTCATTTCATGATCTTTTAATATATCACTGGAAGCACTGTCCAGAGCAATTAAATCAGATAAATAAATGAAGCACATCAAAGTAGGAAATGATGAAGAAAAAAAATCAATACTTGATAATGTGATCTCAAATATAGAAAATCCAATAAAGTATATCAAATGTGGACTCCAATCAACACTCCCACTAGCCTGCATCCAAAACTGAAGGTATACACATTAAAATCTTTCGAAATTAACAATGCTTATCCACTTTGGCCTATCCTGATCTCACTATATTGGAGAATATGTTTTTCTCTTTCAGAAAGCAGAGAGAACAAAGGACCACCAGAATGTACCAACAAGACAAGAATAGATAGCTGACTCTGGCAGAGATGAACCACCTCTCACACAGCAGCAAGGGCCCAGGTGAAACCACAGAGAAACTGGTGATATCAGCAAGAGTGTTGCTTCCGCAGAAATCATGAAAACCTGGCCAGGGTGATGTAGACAGACATTAGGGATACTCAAAATGTTCCAAAACAGAAATCCCAAAGCTGCTGAGAACTCAACACTAAAGTAGAATTAAAGCATGACCACCAAGGTTCAAGTAATCTTGTAGAGGGGGTGGAAGGAATATAAAAACTGCAGGGTGGGAAGGAATACACAGAGGCTAAGCCTTTTCCACAATGACAGACTGCTGCTCTCACAACCCATGATCTACAACTACACAGTGAATACCAGTAATCCCACCAAACATGGCGCTCAGTGGAGTGAAAGTAGGGAGGAGTTAAATGATGGTACCAACAAATAACATGTCCATACAAAATTTCTACTTAATAAAAAATTAAAGTTTTTAGAAATAATTGAAACAGTGAATTTGTAATATAAAAACAGTACGTATAAATCTGAAATGAGAGAGAATATTTGTTTAATCACATGTTCAATATGGGGTGAATGCCTGAAATATGAGGAAGAGCTCAACTCTGTAGACAGAAAGTAAGTTGCCTGGTTACAAAATTGGCAAGGAGCATAAGAAAACATTCCTAAAAGCTAAGAAGGAGCCCAAGTATGTTAAAATGTCTAACACCAATAACCATTTCATTAATGCAAAGTAAAGCCATGAGGAGACAGCACCTCAGATTGCCTTCTCAAAAGGATCAAGGAAAATCAAATATTTTGGCACCATCTGCACAAGCTGCAGAGGAAGATAAAGTATGGGAGGATGAAGTGTGAGGTTCTCTTTGGTCTGGAAATTATGGAAAAACAGAGAGCCTCAAAATGCTTCACCACAAGCATATAGAGATGAGCCGGAGAGGAGGAGGTAAAGAGAGAGAAAGAGGAGAAGGAGGTGGAAAATAGGATATCGGAAAAGAGAGAGGAAGTAAAACACATGTTGTAAAGGCGAGTAGTTGTGCATTGTACCTGAAAGGAATAAAATTCCTAGAGAAGTGAAGAGCATTATATGGAGCTACCTCAAAAATCTAAAAATAGAATATGATCTAGCCACCTGAATTCTGAGGAATTACGCAGAGCATGTGTCACTATAGAGAAGAGATTTATACACTCCCATTCTTAAGATATTTTTAATATTTTATTTTTATTTATTTATTTATTTGACACAGAGAAAGAAGGAGAGAGAGGTAGAGAGAGGGAGGGAGGTAGGGAGAGAGAGAGAGAAAAAGAGGGAGAGAGAGAGAGAGAGAGAGAATGGGTGTGCCAGGGCCTCCAGTCAGTGCAAACAAACTCCGGATGCATGTGCCACCTTGTGGATTTGAGTAACATGGGTCCTGCGGAATAAAACCTGGGTCCTTTGGCTTTGCAGGCAAACACCTTAACCACTAAGCCATCCCTCCAGCCCTCTACAGTCTCATTATTATTGAAGTATTACTCCCAATTGAAGGGCTAATAGCCTTCCCGGAAAACTAGAGGGAACTAAAGAGTTAATAACTAACCTTAAGATGAGAAGGCCATAAAGAATGGAGACATCCAGTCCTCCCTAGTCAACTCTGCTAAAGAGCCTATTCCGAGCAAATAACTTTGATACCTTATCTACTTCCCTTGGACCTGAAACTAATTCAGTCTGTTTGCCTTAGGATCCTCCTTATAAGTTGAACCCCAGCCTGATTGGTGCTTCAGCCTTCATCCCGTGGGAAAACTGAGGTCCCTAACTGTTTTCTCCCCATAAACAATCTGTTCTGTATAGATCAAATCTGGTGTTCTTTCTTGCTTTTCTCCTACACTTTCCTTGCACCAACAGCCAAGTTAAGGAAACAATCTGAGTCCATACACAGCTGAATGAATAAGTAAAATGTGGTATATCATCAAAAGTTTTTAGAAATGATGAAACTGAATTTATAGAATATATATGTATGTATGTATGTGTATATATATGTGTGTGTGTGTGTGTGTGTGTAATCATTTGTGCACCTACCTTCCTATTTTAAATGTTAATTCTTCTTATTATTATTTAGATTAAAAAATTAAAGGAAAGAGTTCACTGTCAATTATCATTATGTTGAAGCAAATACAAAACAATCACTATATATGTATGTGTGTATATATATGTGTGTGTGTATTACAGAATAATATAGAGGTTTCAAAAATAAACCAATTCTGTTATTGTGACAACACGAGTGAATTTGGAAGAGATTCGGCTAAGTGAAAAAGTCAGCACAAAGACAAATAGTACCTTGTTATGATTTGAGTGTTTTGTACATCAGGTGTCCATGTCTTCAAAATGTGGCCCTCACTGTGTTAGTAGTGAGAACTAACAGAACTTCAAGAGCTTAGTGAGAGATCATTGAGGGGAAAGGGGTTAATTAATGGTTACATGGAGTGAGTTCTCACGAGAGGACTGTTAGAAAACAAGCATAAAACCTCACACCTCCATCTCTGGCCAACTATTTCACTTTGTGATCTCTCTATTGTATGTTCTCTCTCCAGGCTGCAATCCACCTTGGTGTGGTGCAACCAAGGCAACCCTCACCAGAGCGGGTGCTGCTCACTTTTCAGATTTCAGCCTCCAAACCTGAGGTATTTTTTTTTTTTTTTTTTGTATATGCAGTCTCAGGAATTTTGTAACATTAAAATAAAAGAAATAAAAATGGACATATAGTCACTTATAGGTGCAGTCTAAAACAATTACTAGAGTGATTCTTAACATATGCTTGGGTTTGCAGGTCATGGAAAAGATGATCCTGGTCAAAGGATAGGGAATCAAAACTAAAAAGTCAAGGCATGGTGACAAACACCTTTAATCCAAGGTGCTGTTGTGTGTGAAGCCAACCATATATATATTTACTTATTTGCAAGCAGAGAGACAGAATGGGTGGGCCAGGGCCTCCAGCCACTGCAAATGAACTCCAGATGCATGCACCTGGGGCTTTAGGATTTGCAGGCATGCACCCTAACCACTGAGCTGTTTCTGTAGCCTCAATTTAGCTTTTTATTTGTTAAGGTATCTCTACTGACAAGAAACTCTCTTGGTCATTGATAATCTTGAAAAGACTGGTAATGCTGGGGGTTAATCTCTTTAATTAATGGGAAGATCCACAGAGATTGCAGGGTTGGGACTCCCACAGGGAGAGCAACCATCTCACTGGGTTGAGGACTGTTGCCGTTTAATGCTTTGGCATTTCACAAACAAGACCAGAAACAAACTGAAGATTTAGCTTTTGCTGGACTCATTTGTCAGTTTCTAGTACTCTAAAATATGTAACTTCAAATGGAAGTTGAATGGGATACAAAGAGTCAGGGTATTTGAAGAATGTGAAGGAGAACATGGAGAGGTTAAGCATATTTATGTTGTGAAACTTTCAAGTCATGGAACTGTACATGGGAAATGTCTCTCAATTGCAGCAGCATGTCCTGTCTCAATGCAAGGGTAATTCATGTGCAGGGAAACTGGAAAGGGGCCTGCACTTCTCCCAATTTATGACAACTTCCTCACTGACTCGATGGCAGTCACACAAATCTGGCTGGAGGCCGGCAAGAAATAAAATTATAGTCAGCTATGCACATGCTTGTTGGCATTCATAGAACTGTTTTTTGATGTCTTTTGTTTAGGTGAAAAAAAAAAAAAACAGAACTCACCGTCATTACATTAAAACAAAGATGTAAACAGAATTAAACAAATCCATGAATTCAAGAGTTTTCTAATAACTTTGCAGCCTCCCCATCTCCACTGACCAAACATTGTGCACTGTTGTGTTGTGATAGAAAATTCTGGATGTTTTGAAAACCATAGTGTATTCACAGCCCATGAATTCGTTTTCTGTTTGTGGATGAGTACAGTAAATTTAAACTGCATGAACATATATGAAACAATGAGAAAATTATAACCAAAAACAACAAACTTGAGTAACTGTAAGAATGCTGAAGGTAGGAAACAAGATTTTTAAAATATGGCTGGGGAATACTCAGTGGTTAAAGTTACTTGCCTGCAAAGCCTGCCCTCCTGGGTTTGATTCCTATTGCTCTCAGGTTCACATTGCTGGTATCAATCACCCAACCAAGAGCAGCTTGTGGGAAAAGAGGTTTATTTTGGATTATAGACTCGAGGGGAAGCTCCACAATGGCAGGGGAAAATGATGGCATGAGCAGAGGGTGGACATCACCCTTTGGTCAATATCAGATGGACAATAGGAACAGGAGAGTGTACCCAAACACTGACAAAGGGAAACTGGCTACAATATCCATAAGCCCGCCCCAACAATACACTGCTTCCAGCAAGCATTAATTCCCAAATCTCCATCAGCTGGGAACCTAGCATTCAGAATGCCTAAGTTTACCAGGACACCTGAATCAAACCACCACATTCCACCCCTGGCCCCAATAAACTGATAACCATACATGATGTAAAATACAATGCATTCATCCAACTTTAAAATATCCCATAATTTTTTTTCAATTCTAATGATGTTCATACATCCCCATAATCCAACATCTTTTAACTGAGCCATAATACCAAAAAATCGGCACCCCCCCCAAAAAAAAAAAACCATAATGGCACATAATAAACATTCACACTGAAAAAGATGGCATTGGGCATAGAAAAGAAATATTCAATCAATAAAATATTTAAACAGGGCAAACATCAAACTCTGTACTTGTAAGTCCAACAACTCTTGTCAATGACAAGTCTCCAAGTCCGATAATTCTAACCAGCATGAAGTCTCTGGAGTTCTAATTCCGCCCCTCCAACTAGGCTATTCACAGTCTTGGAAAATTTCATCTGGGGTTGGCAGCTCTCCTTGGCAGCCACGTCAGAGTGCTGGGATCTCCACTGGGTCTCCACTGAAACCCACAGTTCATCCTCGTGGCCCCATGGGGATCCAGCAGACATGTTTCACACTGCCCATGGCCATTTCCAAAACACAAGACCGTGTTGTAAATTCAATGACCCTCTCTTCTGAATTGCTTATACTCCACAGTACCAGGTAGGGTGCCAATTTGTTAATTCATGGGAAAATAAAGCAGACTTTGAAGAACAGGACACTCCTTGAACACTCAGGCCCCTTCAAAAGAGCCTACATTCTTCCTATTGCCTCAGTGCAGGTAAACTGGCCCAATCTCAAAGGTTGTAATATCTCAATTGCAGCTGAACAGACAGCATTTCACCCAAAGATTTTTTTTTTTTTCTGTGCCATTTCCCTGTGCTCACACCAGTTCATTTCTATGCAAAGCAACCCTGCACAATTTTCCAGGACATGGCCCAGTCCAAGCAAAGCTCCTTCTCACACTCATAAGCAAAACCTCACAGTGCATAGTTCTTACTGCATTCAGATCTTTCAACTCTGACCAGAATAGTCCATCAAGCTGTACTTACAGCACTGCAAGGCCTCTCTTAGGCCAAGGTTTCAAATTCTTCCACATTCTTCTTGAAAATCTGCTCCAAAAGGCCAAAGGCACACAGCAGGTGTCTAGCAGCAACACCACTCTTGGTACCAAAATTACTGTTGCAGTTAGGTTCACATTGCTGATAGAAATCATATAGCCAAGAGCAGCTTTGGGAAGAAAAAAAGAAAAAGGTTTATTTTGGCTTATCAGCTCTAGGGGAAGCTCCACGATGGCAGGGGAAAATGAAGGCATGAGCAGAGGGTGGTCATCACCCCCTGACCAACCTCAGGTAGACAATTAGGAACAGGAGAGTATGCCCAAACACTGGCAAAGGGAACCTGGCTATAATACCCATAAACCCGTCCCCAACAGCAGGCATTAATTCTCAAATGTCCATCAACTGGGAAGCTAGCATTCAGAACTCCTAAGTTTAAGGGGAATACCTGAATTAAACCACCACACTTCCTTATTGTCTACAAAATCAGATACACAAAGTGATACACCCATCTCTCTCTCTCTCTTTTTCTCTTTTTCACACATATATACACATACATACATACATGCATACCTATATACTTTTATAGATAATTTTTTTAATTAAAGAGAAAATAATGAGATCCCACATTCCTCTAAAATGTAACAATAAAACAACACAGGTCTGTGAATACAACTACCAGAAAAGGAACAATCTATTTCCAGATATTACAATATTTGTTTTATATTTTAGGGCAATAAAACACTTTGTCATTTATTAAGCATATAGTTTAGATAATAATTATACTAGTTAAAACTTAAAGCTGGTAGTGGTGGCACACACCTTTAATCCCAGCACTTGGAAGGCAGAAGTAGGAGGATCGCTGAGGGTTCAAGGCCACCCTGGGATTACACAGTGAATTCCAGGTCAGCCTGAGCTAGATTGAAACCCTATCTCGAAAAACAAAACAAATAATAATAATAATAATAAAAACTTAAAGATGCTTATTTTAACATTACATCATAATTTATCTTAGATTTTAGAAGACTTAACTACAAAAAAGTTCACTTCCTGCTAATGAATCCTTGGCTGCTTTTGAAAGCTATTTCTTTTCCATAACAGTTTCAGGTAAATCCATAGTTATTAACATGATTAAATACAGTGACATGCTGGGAAAATATGGAGAAAAAAATCCTGAAATACTCATTTTTTTTTAAGTGAAGATTTAACTGTGCCTACATTATCATCAGTCAGATAATCAGGAAATGCTTGTAGCTTGTAGCATTGCTCACATGATCAGATTTTTTTTGGCTTATGTGTGTGTGTGTGCACAGGTGTGTGTGCTGAGAAAGAGTGTCACTATGTAAACTTGGATGGATGGCCTCACATCACCCAGTCTTAGTTATCAAAGTGCTGTGGTTTAAGGCATTCATCACCCTACTGGTTTGAATTTTTATTTGATTTTATTTTTGTTTGGTTATGATTGCCAAGCAAGAAACTTCACATATTTAAAACTTACATTTGCTAAAGTCTGGTAGAGCTATGAACCCATGGCATTACCACCACTCTCCAAAACTTCTTTTAACTTTAATGCTTGCATTTTATCACATTTATTTGAACTCATATATAAAAATAAAATTGCACATGTCAACAAGGTACCATGTAATATATTTATTTATGAATACACTTAGCAATGTTTAAAACAGGTTAAACACTGTATCAAGCCTTATATTTACGATTTTATATTTATTTATTTATTTATTTAAGGCAGAGAAAGGGAAAGAGAGAGAGAATGGGCATGTCAGGGCCTCTAGCCACTGCAAACAAACTCCAGATATATGTGCCACCATGTGCATCTGGCTTACATGGGACCTGGAGAACTGAACTGGGGTCCTTAGGTTTTGCAGGCATGCACCTTAAGTGCTAAGCTATCTCTCCAGCCTTATATATTTTTGTTTTTTGTTGTTCCTGAAGTGTGCTGTGTGGTGTGGCTTTTGGCTTGTGGCTTTTCTTCTCTCTGTCTCTGCTTGGACCTGTGAAAGCAGGGCAGCTTCTTTTTTGCCATTATGGAACTCCCCCTGGGTCTGTAAGCTTTTTTTTTTTTTTAACCCTCTTTTTAAAAAGTATTTATTTGACAGAGCAAGAGGGAGAGAGAGAGAGAGAGAGAGAAAGAGAGAGAATTGACATGCCAGGGCTTCTAGCCCCTGCAAATGAACTCCAGACACTTGTCTGTGCACCTTGTGCATCTGGCTAACATGAGTCCTGGGGAATCGAACCTGGGTCCTTTGGCTTTGCAGGCAAATGCCTTAATCACTAAGCCATCCCTCCAGCCATGTTAACTTTAATAAATCCCTTCCTCCCTAACTGTGTCTGGTCTGGAAGTTCTTCTCAGGGACCTGAAACTGTCTACCACAACATAGAACTAGAATGAAGCTAGGAGAAAGGGGAAATAGTGAAGAATGGGAGGAGGATCTATTCCACAAGGAAGTCAAAGTTCTTGGAGGGCAGAGGGGAAAGGAAGCATGGGGAGAATACAAAAACCAATGACAGCATGATTTAATACCATAGAAACCTTCCTTCTGGATAGCAAAATAAAAGTCATAACTGTTAACAGGAATGAGGGATTTCCCAGGTATAAGGGCCCCGTTTGGTATAGATAGCTTACCTCTAAAAATATGGACATCGGTGGGTAAATCCTGGTGCAAGAGTGAACTTCTGGTCAGGGAGACCCAGAAGGTCCCCAAAACAATGCAAGTCATTGCTAAAGCACTTGGTTACCTGCCAGAGCTAAATGGTAAAACCTTGTTGATGAAGGCACCATAGTTCTGCACACAGGCTAACAAGAGGCCACACTGAAATCTAGACGCAAGCCAACTCCCTGCTGCCTAGTCCTCATTGTGCAAGAAAGTGATATATGAGCTACTGGGGGGATAATGGCTAGCAATAGTGTAAACAAGGAGAGGACGCTGTAAGCTATGAGATCAAGCAACCAGACAAGATGTTCACATCTGTGCAATAGTCTCACACAGCCTATGCCAGTAACCAAGTGTTCTCTAATTGGACATGAAGCCCACTCAGTGGGAGAGAACTCTATCTAGTACTGAGAACCAAGTCAGAATCCCATGGATAGGAAGGTCAAAGACCCCAGAGATTAGCTACCACTCATCTTTGGCCAAGGAGAGTGACCATACCCCCTCACAAAGTCTCTTAAATGACTAGGCTTATCCAAATGCTTGCTGCCCTCTTACATGGAGAATCTGCTTTGTTTTACAGAAAACAGTGGAAACCAAGGAGAACCAAGATTCATCAAAACTAGAAAAACTCGCCAACTTCTTAGCATAAGCTGACCAACCTCCATCACATCTGCCAGGGCTGGCAAAACATTACAGAGTAAGTGAAGATCTAAACAGTAGTGCTTCACTCATTGGTCGCCTGACAACCAGCTCCAGGGAGAAGTCAGAAGACACTGAGGACACTGAAAACACCTCAAAACAAACCAGAGACCACACAGACCTTGCCACTAAAGTAGTCTTATAACACACAAGAGAAGACTCAGAGAACATTGCAGAAGAGAGGCCAGGTAGAGTGTAAGAACCAGAGGATGGGGAGGAATATTCAGAGGCATTTCCCTCCTGCAAAGACTGACTGATATGTTAATAAAGTCACAGGGAATACCAACAACTACACTGAGCAGGGGAGAGAAAATCTAAGAGTATAATACAATGGCAATATGATTCTCACCTGATAGGGTCATACAATAAAATTCATAATTTATAATCAATTAAAAAATAATGGAGAGACTAGTTGAAGGTTGGGTGGTGGCAGAGGAAAAATTGGGTAGGGAAAAGACAGAGGGAGGTAAGGTGATTATGATCAAAATACATTTTGTACATACATAAAAATTGTCAAAAATAGAAGAGGAACTAACTGGAAAACAGGGACTCATTGGAAGGGACGTACAAGAGGGGGAAAAGAGGGTGTAAGAGGGCACTATGATCATGATATATTTTGTATTTGTATGGATATTGTCAATAAAATGTTTAAAAATATTAAATGAGGAATGGACTAATTTAGCTAATATAAAATAGAAATATGAAATGAAATTATCAATTTATTCTAGACAATTTTTATATTTTGTCCTTTGTTTCAAAAATGAAAAATATAATTCTTAGGCTTAGATTACTTTTTACTAGGCTGGAGAGGTGCTCAGAAATTAAAGGTGCTTGGTTGCAAAGCCTGACAACCTGAGTTTGAATCCCTAGTACCAAAATAAAGCCAGATGTACAAAGTGGAGCATATATTTTGAGTTTGCAGGGGCAGGAATCCCTGACACACCCATTCCTTCTTTCATTATCTCTCTTGCAAATAAAAATACTTTTAAAGATTTTTTTCATTACAAATAAATAATAAAAATACATTGTAAGATAACTTTTACTTTTCTTTTCCTAATTTGATTATTAAAAATATTAGCTTTGGGGCTGGAGAGATGGCTTAGCAGTTAAGGTGCTTGCCTGCGAAGCCTAAGGACCCAGATTCAATTCTTCAAGTCCCAAGTAAGCCAATGAGAGATGCAGAAGTTAGAGCTCATTGACAGATCATTGTCTAGCATTTTTGAAGGCCTAGGCTCAATCCTCAGTAACAGATAAAGAATATAATGGGGCATTCACTATCTTATCATTTAAGCTTTATCCTTTAATTTTTTCCAAGTTTATTAGCTTAACTTGGCACTATAATTGTATCATCTATGTCACCATAAGTATAAACAGATAATATTGTTACAAAATAGAAATCGTATTAATAAATTGTGTCTTGTTTTCATTAACAGTGAACATTCATTCACGTAGAATATGTAAAATAGTTTCTTTGATTAAATAATGAAATTAGAATTCTGTTTACTATTTTAATAATTCCTCAAAATAAACATATTATTTCCAAAATTTGTGGTTGTGAAACCATGATTCACCAACAGTTGCCACAACCTATCCCAAGGTCAATTCTAAATATGAAAAGTTGACTCTATCCTGAGATATGAGCAGGTGTTTAACATTGGCATATAATCTCTGAAGGGCATTAGAAATAAGTTATTACATTAGTTATTACATTAGTTAAAAAAACACTTTCAAAATTATCATGTGAAAGCATTACAAATCATTATGGCAGGGCTGGAGAGATGGCTTAGCGGTTAAGGCGCCTACCTCCTAAGCCTGAGAACACTGGTTCCAATCTCCAGCGGTTCCAATCTCCAGGTCCCACGTTTAGCCAGATGCAAAGTGATGCAAGGGTGCAATGCTGCACTTCACCACAAGGGGGGCCATGCATCTGGATTTCGTTCACAGCAGCTGAGAGGCTGCTGGCATGCCCATCTCTATCTGTCTCCCTCTCCCTCCCTCTCTGTCTCTCTCCAAAAAATATATTATGGCATAAACATTTTCTCATTTGATCTGCATATTTATATGGAAAATCTTAAAGAGAAAAAATAATATTACTATAGACTACAAGCTAATCCTCAAGAGTTTGAATAATTTGATTCACATCAATGAAAAGGTTGTGTGTATACACAATTCAGAGACCTGCATCTGGTTTTTCTAAACAGTTTACCTAAAAGACTGAAATTCTAATACAAGAGAGAATATGAAGACAAAAGAAACAGATAAAATCTGGAGTATTGCCTTTCAGGTCATTTTGAAATATGTTATCAATTAAAGGACAGTTTATCGATATACTACAGGTTAGCTGTATTCTTTACTGTTTAATCTTTAGAGTCTTTAATTTACTAAATAATTTAACTTAAATTACACATAATTACTTTATATTATGTATTATAGCTTCTTTCTAAAATGCTACAGGTACACAAATTTTTTTAAAGTTTCAAATTGCAGATAATCAGCGCTTTTTTCTTAAATTAGGCTCAAAATGCTAAGTAAAATGGCACTGTGATGGGCACCAACTGTGGACTTGATAGTTGAGAAAGAGGCATCCTGTTCTCTGTTGCTTGTATCTTTACCTGCCAGGATATCATGAACAACTCAAATCTCATTGTAGGGCATGATAACAAAAGCTGAACAATGGAAAAGGAGAAAGTTAATGAAACTTGAAACTATGGGTATCTGTATCTTAACTGCATAATATAAAATATAGTGTAAAAAAGGGTCAAAAGGTATGTCTGTACAAAACTTCAGAGAATTTTTATGCAAAACAGAGCCATCTAAATCCTATCCCTTCTTATATCTCCTGTAACAAAGCAGTTGATTGTCATTCAAGATCAATACAACCATCTCTTGGGGACTAGCTTCTTCTTTATTTATTTCTCTTTTTCTGGTTTTCTGAGGTAGGGTCTCACTCTACTTCAGGCTGAACTGGAATTCACTGTGTGGTCTCAGGGTGACCTCAAACTCATGTCAATACTTCTACTTCTGCTTCCCAAGTACTGGGATTAAAGATGCATGCCACCACACCCTGCTAGCTTCTTCATTATTGTTCTTGTTAACTTTGAAGCTGCTTTTCTGAATAAAGTAATCCAATGAGAGCATCATGGTATCTGAAGAGAAAAAAAGTTTCATCTGAAGTTGTCACTTTTGTTTCTTTCATTTGCCAATGCAAAATTCCTCTCCCATAAGCTACATGCTGTTAGCTTCAAATCTAAACTGCTATCTGAAACCCTCTCATTCCAAGGAGCACATTTCTGTCCATCAAGCTTCTTGATTGTCTTAATGGAAGGTGAAAGATAGGTATGTATTGCACACATTCGGAGAGAGGAAAAGCTTGAAGTACTCATAAAATTTGAAAAATGCCCTCCTTCTGAGCCCAGCTCCAAATATCTTGAGAGAATGCATCTGACACTATTCCAATTTACAAATTACATAAATCTCTAGCTATGATAGCTTTTGAACCAGAAAGTCATTGGAATCATTCCATTTAACAGCTGGAAAAGTGACCAGTGGTGATTAATAATTTTCTTGTTCATATTTTTTTTGCTAGAGCAGGAAAATTGTTTAAATTTATCTTTGCTTCTTACCTTGATGTTTATTACAGCAGATGAACTTTTCCACAGACAGCCGCTGCGCTACTGCTCGTCTCATTCTAAACTCATTTTCCCTTGCAGATGTGTTCATCTTTCCTCTCCCTCTTCTTTTACTTGTATTTCTTCACTTCCTCACTTCATTCCTGTTTCCTTTTTTCTGTAAGCATTTCACATAACATATGATTCTCATATTTTATGAGTTGGATATCCAAATTTCAACCTGGAAAATAACTATGATCCTTAACTGTTTATTAGTACATTTTCTAAAACTTTAATTTAATCTCAATATATTTGCCCACGTTTCTGGGTCTAAATTATACTCTGAAACAAGTACATGTATTAGAAATGTGTGCATGATTGAGCTTTATAGAATCCCTTTCAGCCAGATATTTGTGATATTAACACTGAATCAATACACAATTGTATTTTATAAGCTTCATAATTAACATTAGATAAATAACAAGTAGATGTATAATGGATTTGAACTAGAATGTAATTCTTCATTATGTCTTAGACTATTATGTAGTTTTTAAAACATTTACCAAATTAATGATCTGAAAAATCAGTTATTATTTACACGAAATAACAGAGATTTGGAGGAAACATTACAAATTCTTAAATACCAATAGTACCAAAAAGGTGATATTCATGGTGCTACTAAATTGAATGAGGGTTTATATTCTATCTGAATGTTTTTTTTGGAGAGAGACACAGGAAGATACAGAGAGGGAGAGACAGAGAGATAGGGAGGGAGGGGGAGAGAGAGAGAGAGAGGGAGAATGGGCGTACCAGCAGCCTCTCAGCCGCTGTGAACGAACTCCAGATGTGTGCACCTCCTTGTGAGCAAGTGCGGCATTGTGCTCTTGCATCACTTTGCATCTGGCTTAAATGCAGGTCCTGGAGATCGGAACCGGCATTCTTACGGTTAGCAGGCAGGTGCCTTAAATGCTAAGCCATCTCTCCAACCCTTCTATCTAAATTTTTTTTTTTTTTTTTTTTTTTTTTTTTTTTTTTTTTTTTTGGTTTTTCAAGGTAGGGTTTCACTCTGGTCCAGGCTGACCTGGAATTAACTATGTAGTCTCAGGGTGGCCTCGAACTCTCGGCGATCCTCCTACCTCTGCCTCCCAAGTGCTGGGATTAAAGACGTGCGCCACCACTCCCGGCTTTCTATGTAAATTTTATACAAAATAAATACTGATGACTTATGAATTGTACTATTGAAAAAACATGTTCAAATATATTTGTTAAATTCAATCTTATAGTATAAGTTTTTCTTTATACTTAAGGAACATATGGCTTTTAAAAGAGATTTATTATATTTTGTCAAAAATATATTATGAAAATGTGTATCAATATTTTAACACAATCTTAAAGGGATTTTTAGCCACTTATTTTACATGATGTTAATATTATCCTTCTGAGAAGTTAGTAAATTTATGTATTATTTTGTTATTACTTTTATAGGGGCTTTATGTGTATAGTTTTTTCCCCTTTTATTATTACTAAAATGTATGCTTCACTTCTCACCTCCTTTGACTTCTTCACTATTTATAATATGCAATATTCACATTACACTTTTTCTAACAATACCAGCAATGAATGAAAATATAAAAAGATAAAATATGTATATTTAAGTGAAATTAGATTTTGTACAAATGACACTTTAAATACGAAATATTTTTATTGAAAATGAGTATAGAGAAATGACAATAAAATTATATATTTGGCTGGTCCAGTTTTGAGTCATCTGTATTCAGTTTTTTATATATTTTATTTTTTTATTTGAGAGAGAAAGGTAGAAAGGGAGAGAGTGAGAGAAAAAGATGCATGTACTTCCTTGTGCATCTGGCTTACATGGGTCTTGGGGAATCAAACTGGAGTCTTTTGGCTTTGCAGGCAAATACCTTAACCGCTAAGCCATCTTCTCCAGCCCTCAGTGTTTTAATATAATAGTGCTATGAAATTATTGAGTAGCTCAAAATGATGGAAATGACTATACATGTCTGGATGACTATGTGCCTGAGATTATGATGCCTTGTTATGATAAACAGTATAAAAATTAATAGAACTTTGAAGAAAATTAGGAAAAATATCTAAATAATATCACTAGCTAAATAAATTCAGGGCTCACCAAATCTTATTTTGTCTGAATTTTCATTTTTATTTATATCAAATTTCCCTTTGAAAATAATGTTTTATTGGCATATGACTATACCTGTTCACATATGTATAACAACAATAGTGAGGTAAGGTACGGTGGTTTGTAATGTACAGGCATTTTCATTTCTTGACTCAGGTATTTAATTCACTGCAAAGATAGTTGTTTTAAATAATATATTCAGTAATTATTTACACTTAGTCATAGGATGTGGAAAAATTGAAAGATATTTGAAGTTTATTTTAGCTCTTTCCAATTATTGAGTGATAATGAAAAATCATTTCAGTACAGAGATATTTTATGTTATTTTATAAACTATTATTAAAAAATAACAGCAAAATTCAGCTGAAGATGTTGGTATATGCTTACTTAGTGTTTCTTGCATTTGGGTCAAATTAGTATTTAGCTCAATTAAATTAAATTATGACAATCCAGTTCTTTAAAATCCGAAATCAGGATAAAGATATTATCAGTTTAAAATATACCATCAAACAGTTCATAAACATATTGGTTCAAACTTTTAAAATTTGTTTATTTGACAGAGAGAGAGACAGAAAGAGAGAGATGAGGTGGGGTGGGGTGAGAAGAGAATGGATGGACCATGGCCAATAGCCACTGCAAACAAACTGCAGGCACATGCACCACTTTGTGCATCTGGTTTTACATGTATACTTGGGCATTGAGCCTGGGTCTTTAGGCTTTGCAGGCAAGCACCCTTAACCCTGAGCAATCTCTCCACCTCACAATAAGCTCAAACATTGACATAAAAATACTAAAATGTCAGAATTTGTTTGTTGAAAGAAATATATTTGCTCAAGAAAAGAAGAGGGATTATTCCTAGAATACTGAAATAGTTCATATGCTTGATAAATATTTCAGGATATCTTGAAAAGATATATGACAACCAAGATAGGAATGAGACAGTGTCAAAAATCTAGAGAGCAAGAGATTCTCAAAAACATTTCCTCTGCATCCCTCTGCATTACAAGATTAAACATGAATTACAGTTCTTTTGAAACTTCATGTTGCAAAAACATAATGAGAGGGAGTAGATCCCAAGTCCTTCAATATGACTAGCTTTTAGCTAAATAGTGACAATTTTTGGCATTTTGGTTTGTATCCTGTAGTGCTGAGAATGGATTGCATATAGTACCTTCCTTTAAAATCACACTGATACTAAAAGGTAAAATGGACTCAGAGTGATAAAAATAAAATATTCACTCTTTTCATGTATACGCTGATAAAGAGTTTTCATATAGGAAATGATGTATTTTTTATTTCTTTCTTAAGCATATAAGAAGAAAATTATTCAGCATCTGCTCTTTATTTTGTATTTAGGAACCATAACTTTGTGGAATGTGAACAGAAATAGAATATATTCCAGACCTAAGTTTCTTTCTATAATAAGTCAGACTGACCTAGAACTCACAAAGCTCCTATCTACATCTTCCAGGTGCTGAGATTACAGGGATGTGTTACTATATCAAGCAACTTTTTTTTCTTATTTTAAAATGGAAGATGTCTCCTGCTATATAGCATAAAAGTACTTAAGGCAATACAAATTAGAATTTATCATGCTCATTGCTATTGTTATGTTTTAAAATCAATTTAAATGTTATACTTTTGAAACTATGGTATGGAATATATCTTTCAGTTTTTAAAACCCTAATATTGTACAATGAATTTATTACTTCCAAGGAACACAATATTAACTCTACCAGAATCATTTTTCTTTTCTTTGAGATTGCTTCAAGGTTACATGAAAACCTCTGATCAGAAGTTATTTTCCAATTGAATTTTAATAGAAAAATTCCCAGTTACATCTTTGAACTCATCTTATACTTCCTTGAGTTCTAGTTTTGTTTATACAGTCTTATCTGTTCAACCAGATTGTAAGTACTTAAAAACACTGAGCGTGTTTAGAGAATCTATGTACCCTCTGGCACTAAATAGATATATCAAATACATTTCTACAGAGTCCTTGCTGTTACAAGTTACAAAGAGACATATCTTGCCTGTAGATTTTTAAATTAATTAATTAATTAATTTGAGACAGAGAGAGAGACAGAGAGATACAGAGGCAGAGAAAGAGGCAGAGAGAGGGAAAGAGAGGGGGAGAGAGAAAATGGACTCATCAGGGCATACAGACGCTGCAAACGAATTCCAGGTGCATATGCCACCTTGTGAATCTGGCTTAGGCGGGTCCTGGGGAATTGAACCTGAGGTCCTTTGGTTTTGCCAGCAAATGCTTTAACCACTAAACCATCTCTCCAGCCCTTGCCTGCATTTATGGCTTGATTATTTTCTTACACATTCACTAAATAGGTTTCTATTTCAATACTTGTGTTTGTAAGAAATAAAATAAGGCTGTTTATACTACTTATCCCTTCATAAATTAAGGTCTCACAGCTAATAGAAATAATTATTAAACATTAATATTTAAACATTGTTTTCTTTTTCATTTATATATGACCCAGTTTTTTGATGTGTATTTGCCCATACTCCTAGAAATAATATATTAACTGTTTTAAAAAATGTTTTTAAGGGCTGGAGAGATGGATCAGTGGGTAAAGGTGCCTGATTCAAATCCTGACAGTCTAGATTCCATTCCACAATAGTAAAGCCAGATTCACAAAGTTGCCCATGGATCTGCAGTGGAGACCCTGGAGCACCTATTCTCTCTCTCTCTTCTCTCTCTACCTCTCTCTCAAGTAAACAAAATATTTTCAAAATTTCTCTTAAAGCTGGGGAGATGGCTTATTGGTTAATATTGTTTTCTTGCAAAGCCTGCCAGCCCAGGTTCAATTTTCCAGTACCCACATGAAACCAGATGCACAAAGTGGCAAATGCATCTGGAGTCTGCATTCTCTCTCACTCAAAAACAAACAGATAAATTAAGTATGTTATTGAATATTAACATATATTATTAAACTTTCATATAAAGGAACTTTTTTTTTTTGAGGTAGGGTCTCATTCTAGCTCAGACTGACCTGGAATTCACTATGTAGTCTCTGGGTGGCCTTGAACTCATGGTGATCCTTCTGCCTCCCGAGGGCTGGGATTAAAAGCATGTGCCACCACACCTGGCTGTGAACATTTTTATTATTATTGGCATCTTATGCATTCTTTGCTGAAAAACAAAGAACAGGTATTGGCAATAATGCCATAAAAAGAAATTATATATGTAGTATAAGTTACTTTGTTTTGATTAACATTTGTTAAAACCTATGTATTTCTCTATGTGTTCAATCTTCTGATAGTCCATGCTGTTAATTTTGTTCCTCATAATTTGCTAAATTCAAAACAAGATCTATTTTGTCTACATCTTACAAATGTAGGTAAGATAGATACTACTGAGGAAATACAATTTTTATGCTACTAGCTGTATGTATTATTTTGAAAGATTATACTGATATTTTTTTGGCTGTGAAAACAAAGCATAATATATATACTTACATTTTCCAAATCAGCAGGAGGCAAAAGTCTTTAAATAAGGCACTTGAAAAGGAAAGAAGCATAGTATCCACATCCACATCTGGAAGAAGGCCTTGAAATTTGAAAGAGCTGTCAAGTTCTCAGAGGAAAGTGACTTGTAATCACTGCTATAGCAGTAGAGGTTCTCAGCTGCACCTGGCATTGTGCCCATTCAGATGCTACATGACAAACAGAAAAACATGAAGAAAAACATGGTGGAGAAGTACTTGTTATCATTTGAGGAAATTTTTATGTTATTTGCCATATGACATTAGAATAATTATGACATTAACAAGATAGTTTTCATTTTAGGAGACCATTTTTTAAGTTATGATTTTTTTATTATATATGGACACATTTCGTATGTAAACAACACATGTTGGTACCATCCTTTCCCTCTTCCCTGCCCCTTTTCTGAAGAGGCCTTTCTCGTTTGGGATGCAGGCCAACAATATGGGAATTGTGGGTCAGACATTATGGGAACAGGAGAGGCAATGTCTCTGTGTAAAATGTCCCAACTTGTGGCTCTAACAATCTTTCCACTCCCTCTTCTGCAAAATTCCCTGAGCCATGCTGGGAGTATTTTAGGTCTACTTCAGTGATGGGCACTTAGAGGAGCCTCTGGATCTCTGGTTTGGTAGGTGTTGAATGTCCTCAGTATCTATCTCCATCACTCTTTTTTTTTTTTTTTTTTTTTTTT
>PVKW010037115.1:0-20609 GCA_004027895.1 Orientallactaga bullata | reverse complement strand
CTTTAGTGGTGAGGTGGGTTTCTTGAAGACAGCAGATTGAGGGGGTCCAGTTTTTTGATCCACCCTGTTAGCTTATGTCTTTTGATGGGTGAATTAAGGCCATTAATATTCAGAGATATAACTGTGAAGTTTGATTTAATACCTGCCATATTGTGGTGGATTATGGTCTTTGTGGGTCTTTTTTTTTTTTTTTTTTGGTTTTCGAGGTAGGGTCTCACTCTGGTCCAGGCTGACCTGGAATTAACTATGTAGTCTCAGGGTGGCCTCGAACTCTCGGCGATCCTCCTACCTCTGCCTCCCGAGTGCTGGGATTAAAGGCGTGCGCCACCACGCCCGGCTTGTGGGTCTTTTTTTGTCTTTTTGGTTAATGTGGACTGCTTTTTGAGGGCTCTTGATATTGGTTGTTTCTTCTGTGTGGAGAATTCCCTGAAGTACTCTCTGTAGGTTTGGCTTTGTGTTCATATACCTGCAAAGATGAGTTTTATTGTGAAAAGTTTTTCTTTCACCATCTATCATGAGGGATACTTTTGCTGGGTAGAGTAGTTGGGGCTGGAAACCATGGGTTCTTAGGGTTTGTAGTGTTTCATTCCAGGCCCTTCTGGCTTTTAGGGTTTCCATTGAGAAGTCTGAGGTAATTCTAATGGGGTTCCCTTTATATGTAATGTATTGTTTTTCCCTGGCTGCTTTTAGGATTTTCTCTTTGTGCTTGATGTTTAGAGTCTTAAAGATAATGTGTCTAGGAGAATTTCTCCTTTTGTGAAGTCTGTTTGGAGTTCTGCTAGCTTCTTGTAATTTGATGGGATTTTCTTTTGAGAGAGCGGGAAAGTTTTCTTCAATTATTTTGTTGAATAAGCTTTCCATTCCTTTGGTCTGTGTTTCTTCCCCCTCTGGTATACCCATGATCCTAATGTTTGGATGCTTAAGGGTGTCCCACATTTCCCTCATGTTCTGTTCACAGAAATTTTTGAACTTGTTGAAATTTTTGGACTCACGGACTCTTTCTTCTGTTTTGTCTTCCAGTTCTGAGTTTCTGTCTTCCACTTTACTTACTCTGTTCTTAAGAGCTTATAGAGTTTTTGGCTTGTTCAATTTGGTTCATATTTTCTATGTTTTTTTTTATGTATCATTTCCATCCCTCTGTCTAGTTCCATTTTTGTGTCATTTTCCGATTTTCTTAATGCTTCTTGGAGTTTATCCTTGCATTTCTTTATGTCTTCATTGAACTTAGCCAGCTGGTTATTGAGGACCTCTTTCTTTTCATTCTCCTTCAGATCTTTTAACTGTCTCTGGAGCCCTTCCTGGTTCTTTTTTATTAGGTCTAATCTAGCAAGGATAACATTCATACAATTGTTGGCTCTTTGTTGAGTTTCTGAGAGTTGTGCTATTTGCTTGCCCTGGGTTGCATAGCTTGTCTCTTCATTTTTGGGGTTCTGATTCTATTTTCTCTTCTATGATTTGATTTGAGACATGCATTGTAGGACTGGATAGTCTAACTGGATTCACTTGCATCTGGTTTTTCATGCTATTCCTTTTTCACCGTAGTGTGCCCATCACAATGGTTCAGAAACCTTGTGTATGAAATGCTAGCCTGCTGCCCTGGGGTGGGTGGGGTGCAGTGGTCATTGTCAGGGCAGTGGTCCCTGGAGTTCTGATAGGCTGGGGTGGGGACACTGGCCTGCTGGCCTGTGTTCCTTATGGAAGTGGGAGGGGTAGGGGACCACAACAACCCTAGTTGGGCTCAGTCTGGGTAGGACTGGAACACTGGCCTACTTCCCTGGATCCCTGATCTGCCCTGGGAGGGGGAGTGGTGGCACCTGAGTGCCGATGGGGCTCAGGAAGGCTGGAGGGCACCTGACCAGTGATGGGGATGTGACCAGTGAGGGAGAGGTCTGAGTAGGGATGAGGGTCAGGCAGGCCCCCTGGATCTGATTTGGCTCAGGAGGACCTCCCCAGTACTGGCCAGGTGAGGGAAGGATCTGACCTGTCAGTCAGGCCAGCAGGGCCGCTGTACTTGGGTGGGTCGCCTGGGCTCTGGCCGGTAATGGCTAGTTTCTGGCCGGTCAGTCAGACCGGCAGGGTCCGCCATGCCTCCGGTCAGGTCGTGCGGGCTCTGGCTGGTTATTGCGGGTGTCCAACCAGTCAGTCAGACCAGCAGGGACTGCCGTGCCTCCGGGCGGGTCACACCAGGCTCTGGCCAGTAATGGCGGGCATTCGACCAGTCAGTCAGACCGGCAGGGTCTGCTGTGCCTCAGGCAGGTGGCGCCAGGCTCTGGCTGGTAATGACAGGCGTCTGGCCGGAGGTTTGGGTCACTCCCCACCCCCCCCCACCCCCCGCCCAGGAGGAGCTAACGTGTGGTGGCCCCTGTCCTAAAGCATGGGAATCAATGGATTCCCTATTTTTTCATCCACCCCCTCCCTCTGGCAGCGTGCAAGGTCCAGCAAACCCTTTAAGAATTCTTTTAAAAGTTTAAAAATCTTGCTTTTACTTCCCTGTAAGATGAGGCAAGGTTAGGCAGATGCCATCTTGATTGGAATCCTCGATAAGGTGTAATATTCAGGAGAGAAATAAAATGAAGCTACTTTAAACCAATTCATTCTTGCACATAGTATTTTTTTGGGAATTTTGCTATGTACTAGAAAATTTTTGGCACAGAAGCAAGAATGAATGAATTAGAGTTAGGTTACAGGTTATTTGTGCTTCCTTCAGCATGTCCTCCATTTGTTCTTACCATAATTTAATTTAAAATATTTAGTTAACAATAGAGCATATTCTAAATACAGTATGACAATTTAATATGTGTATGCATTGCATAATGATGACCATAGTCAAATGAACTGACAATCCTATCACTACTCATGTTGTACATTCTCATTTTATAACAAAGCATGTGTCTTTTGATCAAATCTCTCTGTTTGATAATGGCTTCTTCTCTTTTGCTTTGTTAAAGGCTCTAATGATTATTCCACTTTCTGCTTTTAGGAGTTTGGTGATTTTAGATTCCACATATAGCTAGTACTTATTTTTATGTATCTGACTTATTTTACTTAGCATAATGTACTCCATGTTCATTCATGTTGTAGATGGCAGAATTTTATTCTTTTTGTGTCTTGGTGATATTATATTGGGTGTGTGTATAATATCTAGTTTTTCTTTACTCCTTGACAAATTATTAAATGAATGAAGGAAGGAATGATTATGACAGTATTTGGATAAATGAGTTGAGAATAAACTGAACTATGATAGTAGAAATCAGGAGAAAATCTAGTAGCACATCTTATTGTGATTAAATTATAAGGTCAGTTTGAAATCCAATATAAGTAAGTTATAATAAGACATAGAGTGAATGAATTAGGCCCAATTGTCCTTACTGACCTCAAAGCTTCATAGGGTCTCCTAAGGATCACTAATTAATTAATGAGAACACAAGGCTCAACTCTGATGTTCAACCATTTTCTTTCTTATAAGTACTCAAAATGTTAAGATTTTCAATTAGTCTGTCCATCATCCACCATCCACCCATCCAAAATCAATCCATCCATCATTCTAGCAAACAAATCATTACTAAAATTTACACTGAAATAGAGTTTTGAACCAGATGGTCGACATACAGAGATGGTTAAGCATAGGCCTCATAATAGCATGGCAAGGCATTAGGGATGTCTCTCCCATATTTGAATAGCCATGTTAGCAAAAATATCTGTCTATTATTCACTGACACATGACATGATAAAGGCTCTAATGTGGAGAATGTGACAGTGGCTTTCATTATTATGGTAAATATAAAAGTTGCAAGGAACATGCCAAAAGGAAAGTCTTTTGAGTTGTGACATTTGAAGGACAAGTAAACCTCCACAGGAACTAAGGGGAAGGCGTTTGTACAAGTCCTTAGAGAGAAACTTTAGAAGGAGAACCCCAGTATCCATGGAGGAAAGTCATAGTCCTGATTTACATAGATTTGTTCTGACCTTCTCAACTTGAAAATAATTCAAACTGTGAAATGGGGCTTAGAAAATGAAATCCCGAACAAAAGCTGGCAAGAGTAGAGTACTTATTACCATTCTCATTAGAATGGGAACTGAGGGAGGATGAGATAAAGAGATTGCCATGCTGATTGGTACCACTTGCCCCATAGGGAGGTAGGAAGGGCAAAGAGGCTATCATTTTTCAGGGTCATTGCTTCTGTCCTTTTCTTCGAGATAATGTGTATGATGATGCCACTTATATTCTTCATTATCTCTTGCACCAGAGGAAATTGAAGTAAAAAAAGAGGAACAAGGGAGGCTAGTTGCCTGCAGGGTAGATTTTTGGAGAGTGCTGTGGGAACAGTTTTTTTTTAATGGGACTAAAAGAAAAGTAAAGGGCTGTGGAGATTGTTTTGAATGTGAAAGTGATGCCCTACCCATTGCCTTACAGAAATTAAAAAGAAAACTCATGGGCTGGAGAGATGGCTTTTCAGTTAAGGAGCTTTCCTGTGAAGCCTTGGGACTCATATTTGACTCTCCAGTTCCCATGTTAGCCAGATGCATAGTGGCACAAGCATGCAAAGTTCTACTTGTGCACAAGGGAGGGCACATGTGTCTGGAGTTTGATTGAGGTGGCTGGAGGCCCTGGTGTGCCAATTCTCTCTCTCATGAAAAAGGCCAGTCAGTTGGACTTTCCTCAAAAGAGAGAGAGAGAGAGAGAGAGAGAGAGAGAGAGAGGAGAAAACTCAACATTGTAAAAGGTTAAAAAAAAAATACTAATCAGAGTAAGCAGGTAGGTAGCTTGGCTTTTGTCTTTTCAGTACCAGGCATGTATTCCCTCCCTTGGAGTGGGTCTTCAATCTAATTAGGGAGCAGTTCGTTTCCCCGAGAGTAGACATGCCACTATTGCACCCGTTCAGTCATTCGGTCTGTCTGGCCAAACTTGAGGTTTCCAGTGTCCACTGTTTTCACTGCTGATGATTTCTGTCTCCCATAGGGCTGCATGCAGTGCAGCTTTTTCCAGCTTTCAGTTGGCTGGTCTACAGGGAGAAGGTTTTATTCTCAGCAACAGCTTTATTTCTCAGTGACCTTGCTGCTCAGGCAAGTGAGGTCTTCAGCAATAGGGTCTTACCATCTATTTCTCAAGGGATGCCAAGGGCCTTTGCAATCGCCTATAATGTTTTGGGACCTCCAAGGCCAACAACTCACTGGAAGGTATCCCATCCCAGGCACTGAAAAATTTCTAGTAACAATATATAGCTTCTGGATGTGCCATTATTTAAAAAAGTAGGTTTACATAAGTCTTACTCAGAATATCTTGAATTTTGATTGACCTCCCTTGATACTTCTTTTACACTGAGGTAACCCAGGCTCAGAAAGCCAAATGTAGCATGTTCCCTCTCATATGTGGATCCTAGTTACAAATGTATAGACTTGTGTGTGAGCTGGAACCAAAAATTGGTAGCAGAGGCCAATAAGCTAAAAACAGCTTATAAGGGAGGGAGGAAAAGGAAGGTCTTAAAGGGGTGGTATTGTATATATGAAATAGAAGAACAGAGAATGTCTAAAACTCACTTTTTAAAAGGTCTTTTTAAAATATTTTATATTTTAAATTTGCAATGAGAGAGAGACAGAGAGAGAGAGATTGTATGGGTATGCCAGGGCCTCTAGCTACTGCCAAGAAACTCCAGATATATGCACTGCTCTATAAATCTGGCTTATGAGGGTACTGAAGAATTGAACTTGGGTCATACATCTTGACAAGCAAGTGACTTAACTGCTGAGCCATCTCTCCAAATCCCCCAAACTCACTTTTACTGGGACTCTTTTCCTTCTTTACTAAATTATGCAAGAGCACAACAGATAAATGTTTCCATGGAAGTAGAGGAAGAGCATAGTGTCACATCCATAGTGGTCACCATCTGTCTGCCAGCCTTCATCTTTGATGATACTCACAGGACCCCTCCCCACTGACAGCAGCCTTGACCATGGCAATTTCTCCTCTCTGCTTCTTATTTTTTATTTTTATTTTTTATTGACAAATTCCATAATTGTAGATAATATCCCATGATAATTCCCTCTGTCCCCCCCACTTTACCCTTTGAAACCCCACTCTCCATCATATCCTCTCCATCTCTCAATTAGTCTCTTTTATTTTGATGTCATCATCTTTTCCTCCTATTGTGATGGTATTGTATAGGTAGTGTCAGGCACTGGAGGTCATGGATATCCAGGAGGAGGAGCATGTTGTAAGGACCTGCTTCTTACTCTCAAAATACATACATGACTCCCTAGGTGTTGGGACATCAAACTCTGGTAGAAACTGCCTGTCACCCAATATTTCCTCTGATTTCTTTTGAACACTCTCTCCTAAAACACTGTCCTACTAACTCTTCCCCAAGGGTATCAGAGACCAGCTTGATGATACAAAAACAAACTTTTGTTAGAGGGGAAGTCACCTGACTAGCAGATATGGTCGGAAAACTCCTTTTCCCATGCCCCAAATGAAAAGCACCATAACAATTTAGTTTTTTACTCATTTGTTTCTAGAGTTTCTTTAGTCATTAAGGGAGAGAAGATGAGCAGTCGATTTTTGGCTGCCTTTGTTATAAGCTATTATAACTCTAGCTTAACTTATCAAGATAATAAATAAGCAGGTAAATGATACAAATTAGAAATAAAAGAGGGGATATGACTATAGATCTCAATCTATACATGTATATATGTACATATGTGTGCCCATAATTAGAAATGAAATAGATCTCACTCTATACACATGTATATTTACACATGTATATGCCTCATATTTTGTAAATTTATCATTTGTTATAATAATGTTGAAACACTTGAAGACATAAATATGTAGAAGAGTGCCATTCTGGTATTGAAGGCTTGGGTTCTAGTCGTGGCTCTGATTATAACTGAGTAAGTCTGAAAACTACTGTGGACTTTAGTTTTATTATCTATAAAGGAATGTAACAAACTTAGATCCAATATCCAGAAGGAATCACCCACATGAAATCACAAAAACTGTTCAATTCCAGTTATATATGAGACAGTTTTGTTGTTATAATTACTATTAATAGAGTGTGGTCAAGTAGCACTTGGTCAGATTTTTTGGAAAGCCTAGCCAGCCAAGCCCTTGAGATCAATATTTTTCTCTTGACCAAATTCATCCTGAAGGGTCAGGTGAAAATAAAAGTTGACTATAACAAGGAAACTGGAAATTTTAAGGATGTTTTCCTACTACTGCTGAATTTCACTGTACATGCCAAGTGAGGGTTTTGATTTCTTTCTTGTACCTCTATTTATAGAAGCCAAGAAGGAAAGATTTTTATATTTGTATTGTTGAACAATAACTAGAAAATCAAAGTGCTCTTTCCCATGTAGTCTGGGAAGTCACAGTGAGACAATAAGAGCTTACATTCTGGATGCTTAGTCTATTGCCAAGAAATGGTCTGTGCTACCATTGATAAATTTGTACAGAGATATGACTGTGAAGAGATGACTAAGTGGTTATGAGAAGCAGGAGCTTCCCATTAAGCATGCAGTCCTAAGCAATAGTTACATAGGATAAGAAAATCACCTAGGAGGGGGCTGGAGAGATGGCTTAGTGGGTAAGGCGCATACCTTCAAAACCTAAGGTCCCCAGTTTAAATCTCCAGGTCCCACGTAAGCCAGATGCACATGGTGGTGAATGTGTCTGGAGTTCGTTTGCAGTGGCTAGAGGCCCTGGTGCACCCATTCTCACCCTCCCTCTCTCTTTCTCTCTCTCTTTGTCTCTAATAAATAAATCAAAATAAAATCTAAAAAAAAAAAATTCACCTAGGAGGGAATGCAGACAAAGAAGGCTTTCAAATCAAGCTCCTTGTTCTGGTGTTCTCTCTTTCTCTCTCTCTTTTTCCTCCTCCTTCTCCTTCTGCTTTCAGCTTTCCAAGATTACTGCACCTTTTGCATTTGTAACAGCTCATCATCTCTCTCATCCCAGGTGGTGAGATCAGGAGAGGAAAGTACAGGTGGCAGAAAAATTCTGGCACCTTCTCTTTTGCTGTTTTACATATATATATTAGAAGTATGAGCAGCCCCCTGCCACTTGAGGAGGTCGTTTGGGTGTTAATTGGCATAAATCTGATAGTCCCCACCTGCTTCATGGCTGTTAGGTCTCTGCTTTTATTGAAGGCAGCAAGACTATGCTCCTCCCCTCACCCCCATGAAAATAGCAGTGCATCTGTCTTATAGGATGTGCAGAGAAGTTAGAATCATCCTTTGGCAATGAAGTAGGTTCAGTTTTGTGCTAGGAAGAAAAAAAGTGCATAAAATGTTCCACAAATGAGTAACATTTAAGCTCCCATAGCAGATGTAGAACATAAGTAAAAGGGAAATGGGTTGACCAAGGTGATGCTAATAAAATTATCAACTGAAGTTTCAAGGCACCCATTAGTTCTAGCCCAGGTTTAGGTCACATTTATTTAAGAACCTACTTTCAATCCTGACTCATACTCTTATGTTTTAGGGATCTTCAAGGGTTGATCTAAAGAACTCTTGAGTTCTTTATTCTGTATTTTTAAAGAAAGCAATCTCTTGATATTTTCTTATAGTTATACCAGTGTGTCCTGCCATCTTGGCTCCTCAGTCATGAGCAGCTCTGTAGGGTGGGTTGTTTGGAGAGTCATGACTTTCTACTGGGCAGAGTTCTTTATGTGGGATTGTTTGTTCTTCCACCCTTTCTGTCTTCCTTCCTTTTGGAGAAAAGGTCTCATTATGTATACCAGATGGCCTTGTACTTGCTATGTAACCTAGGCAGACCTTGAAATTACTGCCCTCCTTCCTGAGTGTCCCAAGTGTTGGGGTTTATAGTGTGTTGCCATGCCCAGCTGAAAGATATAGTTCATATCTTTCCATGCAACTTTGTCCTTTCTTCCTTCAGAGAGGTGGGCTGAGAAAGAAGATCAAAGGACAGTGAATTAGGGGAAATAAATCAAGCTTACATTTGTATTTGTATCCCATAGTGATTAAATTGTGATTCTGTTGTTGAACAACCATTTGATAGATTGCATTTTTGGTTTCTCTTTTCTCATTAGGGCTATTTAGTATGTAGTTTAAGAATTAGAAGAGATAGTGATATTTACCATGCAAAACTTGTTCATGATTATTCTGTTTTTAAATGTTTTTTCCTTTTAAAGAATATATTTATTTATTTATTTGAAAGTGATTGAGAGAGAGACTAATGAAAGAGTGAGTATGGGTGCATCAGAGGCTTTTGCAGTGCAAACGAACTCCAGACTTATGCACTACTTTGCACATCTGGCTTTATATGGGTACTGGGGAATCGAACCCAGGTCATCAAGCAAGTGCCTTCAACCCACTGATAAATATTCCTAGCCCTTAGTCACGATTATTCTCAGAAATTATATTTCAGAGACAACTATTGCTCACTGTCAATTCTGAATATAGATAAAGAATCCTAAAATCATTATTAAAGCAAATTTAGCATATCAAGACCAAACAAAATTTATACTAGAAATACAGATATTTCAGCACAGAAATTAAATCGCCAGATAAGTAGATTTTAAAAGGTCATAACTATTTCTTTAAGAATCTTATAAAAGTGGAAATAGATGGGCAGTTATTATTAAGAGAAATCTAAAAAATAATGACAGAGCTAGAGAGATGACTGAGGATTTAAGGCAGTGGCCTGCAAAGCTTAATGACCCAGATTTAATTCCCCAGTACTCACATAAAGCAAGATGCACAAAGTGGCACATGCATCTGGAGTTCATTTGTAGCAACTAGAGGCCCTAGTGTGCCCATGCTCTCTCTTTCTGCTTGAAAATAAGTTAATAAAATTTTAAAAAAGTAATGAAAGGGACTTTTTATTATTGAGAAATATATTATAAAATTATAATTATATAACATGTAGTAATGAAAAACTAATTTTAATAATTATAATAATTTTTAAAAGATACAGTTAAAAATGAAGAAAGCCAAACAAAAAGTCCAGAATTTATTAAAGTAAAAATAACACCTTTATATGTTGTAACAATTATTTTGATAGAGAAAGGGTAGATAAGGTATAGAAGTTTTATCTTGGAGGTGAAAGTAGCTGTTGGTGGTGTTCCCAGGGATATGAAGCAAGTGTCTGATGTTATGGAAAAGCATACAAATGCTCATGGAGCAGTCATTAGTACACAAATACCCTTTAAGTTCCTGATGCATTGGGAAGTTTAGGTTCTGAATTATCCAACTCTTTTTAAGCACAATTATAGTTTCATAATTGAAGGAGAATATTGGAGCCATAGTGAGCTAAAGAATATTATAAGTAGCTTGCACTTTCAGTGCAAGGCTGAGAGAACATTAATGAAAATCAATTTCATTTATTTCACCAATTTTATTTTCCTACAATGTGAGCAGTTAGGTATGTAGTAGGGATTTATTATAGAATTTTGTTTTGTGTGTTCTCCTTCTGACCCTTTAAAAGCCAATGTGCCCTACCTTCCCTCACTCTCGTGCCATCCATGTGTTGGCCATGAAAGCACCAACACATCTGCATTCTTCAGCTGTATTCCCTCCTATTTTTTGATTGTTTTATTTGAGATATTTTATTTGAACCCACATGAGATGCTTTATCTATAGCCAATATGTAGCTGTGCTTGGTGCTATTTTGGAATTTTGTGATTTCTTTGGACTACTCAAGGAAATTTTTAGTTTTTTTTTTTTTTGTAGTCAATGTTATTTCATCTACTTCTGAGATCTGAGATACAGTTGTTCAGAGAAACTACTGAACACAGAAATTTCATCATGTCTCTCTGAAAGTTGGCTGGTGTGGCACCATCTTGACAGATGATGATACATTAGCACCAGTCACAGTGGTGTGTTAGTCCTCCACTTCAAATTAGGTAGAGGGAGAGGGTGAAGAGAGGAAAGAGTGAAGACAGAAAAGACTAGTGGACAAAGGTGGAGCTACAGTTTCCTTTTATCCAACCAAGAGAAATATCCATAATTCCTTAGGTGTCATGGCTTCTTTATAGGAGGCCACAGAACTTTCTTCTGGATATAATATTTGCCTATGTGCTAAGCACTGTTCTAAGCCCTTGGTATATATGTATGTGTATTATAAATATGCTTCTATGTAATGTATGATGTCTGTCTGTCTGTATGTATGTATGACTAGATAGCTTTAAAAAGGCAAAAAATATTAAGTTGTGATGCAGGGTAACTTTTCTAGAACTCAGTTTCTTCAGCTGTAACCCTGCTTTAAATGGTAGTAATAAGACCTGCAGTAAACTGGCTCTTGGCAGACATTCAGTCTCAGTTTTGTTTCATGACTCTCCTTGGTTCTTCTTGAATTTGACATGGAATGGGCTACTTAAGCCTTACATATGTCTTCATCTTGACCTTGTAAAATGTCATCCTCTCACGTAATACATGATCTATACCCATTCTCCACTTGCAATACAATGGTTTCATGAGTGGCTCCTCTATTCTGTGCATGTTCTAGTTCGAATTTGAAATAGAAAGTCCTTCAGAGGCAGTGGCCAGTTCTCTGCCACTCCCTTTCTGCATGGCCAAGCCTAACAAACAAGGAATGTGCTTTATGGAGCACCTCAATGCCTTATTAAGATAGTGGATAAGAATGCACATATATCTTCTAGCCAAAGTGGTGCTCCATGTATTGCTTCAAGAAAGCTAATTCTTATCTATGTGAGTATGTAAATGTGTATACATTCATGGAAAGTCACAACTAGCCCATTAATTTATATAATTACTGTATATTATTAATAAAGACAATTTTCAACAGATATATTTGTCCTATAAAAATATGAGACATGGGGCTGGAGAGATGGCTTAGCGGTTAAGCACTTGCCTATGATGCCTAAGGACCCCTGCTTGAGGCTTGTTTCCCCAGTACCCACATAAGCCAGATGCACAAGGTGGCACATTCATCTGGAGGCCCTGGTGCACCCATTCTCTTTCTACTCTGCCTCTTTCTCTCTATCTGTTGTTCTCAAATAAATAAATAAAAATAAACAAAAAAACCTGAGACATCCTGGAGACTTGCCTCTTTCCAAAGAGAAGAAAAGACAATCACTCATTGGTCCACCTGCCATCCTCATTACTCAGTTGGTAGTGAATAGCCTTTTTTGTCTAGTATGACCAGACTTCCTTCAGACCATCCGTTCTGCAGATAGTTTTGCCTCCCAGAGATATTTGACTTTGTGTACAGACATCTAGGTTATTCTAAGAGAGGAATTACTACTGGCACTTAGTGAGTAGAGGCCAGGGATATGGTTAAATATCTTTCAATGTATGGAAAACCCTATACAACTGAGAATTATCCAGTCCAAAATACCAACAGGACTTTGAGAAAACTTGATTTAGAACTAGTAGATGGGCTATAGGTGATTTAATTAAAAAAAATTTTTTTTATTGACAACTTCTATACTTACAGACAAAAAACCCATGATATTTCCCTCCCCTCCCCTCCCCTCCCCCATTCTCCTTCAGAACTCCATTCTCCATCATATCCCCTCTCTCCATTAGTCTCTCTTTTAATTTGATGTCGTCATCTTTTTCTTCTATTATGAGGGTCTTGCAAAGGTATTGCTAGGCACTGCAAGGTCATGGATATCGAGGCCAATTTCTGTCTGGGCAGTTGCATTGTAAGGAGTCGTACCCTTCCTTTGGCCCTTACATTCTTTCCGCCTCCTCTTCCACAATGGCCTTGGAGGGTGTGACAGAGACGTTTCAGGTTTTAAAATGTGTGTGTGTGTTTGAACACATGTGCCATAATACACATGTGGAGACAAGGACAACTTTGAGATGTCTGCCTTCCACCTTCTGCAAAGGAACTGCCAGACTACAGAGAAATGTCAGACTAGCTGGCTCACTAGGTTTGGATTCTCCTGGCTCCACTTCCCACTGTTGTAGGTACATTGGGATCACAGATGCATACACTGGCTTGCATCTGGCTTTATGTGGGTGCTGGGGAAGTAAATCTGGGCCATCAGGTTTTGCAAAGACCTTTAACCACTAAGTCATCTCCTCATTTCTTATCTGTGCTTTAAAAAACAAATAGTAGGTACTATTTTGTAATCTTTTCTCTCACTCAGTGGTAAACATCTATCCTTCCATATCTCTTGTATTATTCAAGTCTTTGTGAAACCCTTTCCATTTTGTAAATGGAACATGGTTTAAATAAGCTTTTTCTTATTTTTGGCTTATTTATTATTTTGCAGACACAAGAATCAGTATAATTCATAGATATTTAAGTGTGTTGTTATTTTTGCATCCCTGAAACTCACACTGTGTACACCTCCAGTTTAAGCAGCCATTGTTCTTTACACCTTGCCTCTGGTAGTATTTGGAGTTAATTCTGAGTATTCTTTGGTCAAGGGACCTTACTTTACCTCAAGTCATGGAGTGAAGACCAGATGATTCAGAATGTATGTGTTCTATAGAGGCTGAGCTGAAAGGAAGAATGGACATTGGCACCAGAGTCCATGTTAGCCAGCATGTTGCATCAAGTGACCCAGAGGGTGTCATGTGTTGATACCACTTACAGGCCTGGGTCTATTGTGTGGGGACGAGGCCAGAGGGAACCATGTCAATATCTGACAATGTAGGGTGTGGAGAGAATCATGACCAGATTTTCTAAATGATGGACATTTATCCTAAACATCTTGAATGCCTATTAGATTGAGGAGGCGTTAGTTTGATATAGGTGTTTGTCATGACTGTAAGTATATAGCAAGTGTCTAATAAGGACTAAGTTTCTGTGTGTTACATCTCTAGAAATTTCTTCTAGAATTATATATAACCTGGGAAACCTTTGTATTTTCATAACATCCTGACTTGACAGTTTAATTTTAATGTTTTCTATTGTGCATGCTTTTTATCTTTTGCCCTAATGTCCTAATTATGGAATATTTCCTTGTTCTTTAATTATGTTTAATTGATTATTTATTTATTTATATGCATGTATTTGTGTTCAGGTATGTATATGGCTGTATGTGCTAGAGTCTCCTGATGCTGCAAATGAGTGTCTGTCTGGTTTTAAATGGATGGGAATTGAACCAGAGCTGGTAGGCTTTCCCTTTAACTATTGAGCCATCGCCCCAGGTACTTGCTTGAATTTTTTTGGTTTAAATCTTTTTTACTTTTATTTATTTATTTGAGAGAGAGAGAAAGAAAGAGGGGGAGAGAGAGAGAAAGAGGGAGAGAGAGAGAGAGAGACAGAGACAGAGAGAAAGAGAGACAGAGAGAGAGAGAGAAATGAAGTCCAGATACATGCCCCACTTAGTGCATCTGGCTTATGTGGGTCCTGTGGAATCAAACCTGGGTCCTCTGGCTTTGCAGGCAAGTGCTTTAACCACTAAACCATCTCTCCAGCCTCTCCTGCTTGATTTTTTTCTTGATTTTTTTATCCATGTATCTTAAGTTATGAATTGCCACTTTTATGAAAAATTCACTTAAATTTTGTCTATTATTTTCTTATAGATATTTGCATACAAATGACATTTAAGAATTGTTAAATACTACATATTCCAAAAATAGCCAACAATAGTATAAGCGATCTAAAAATAGAAAACAGAATATATAATAAAATGTCAAATATGACTTATGTAAAGCAAAGTACAAATATGAAATATATATTTTAATTACTTTTTCTCTTTTTATTAAGTAGCACTTTGTATGGACACATCATATGTTGGTACCATCATTTTCCTCCTCCCTGCCCCCACTCCACTGAGGGCAGTTGTGGTGGCTTGATTCAAGTGGCCTCCATAAATTTAGGTGTTCTAATGCTATGTTCCCAGCTGATGGAGATTTGGGAATTAAAGCCTCCTGGAGGCAGTGTAATTGTTGGAGGCGGGCTTATGGGTGTTATAGCCAATGTCCCCTTGCCAGTGTTTGGCACACTGTCCTGTTCCTGTTGTCCACCTGATGTTGACCAAGGGGTAATGTCTATTCTCTGCTCATGCCATCATTTTCGCCTGCCATGATGAAGCTTCCCCTCGAGTCTATAAGCCAAAATAAAACCCTTTTTATCCCCCAAAAGCTGCTCTTGGTCAGGTGGTATCTATCAGCAATGTGAACCTGACTGCAACAGCAATCCTTAGTGAGATTGCTGGTATTCACCATGGAATTGTAGGCTATGAGTTGTGAGATCAGCAGCAGCAGCAGCAGTCTGTCATTGTGGGGAAGGCTATATCTCTGAGTACTGCTTCCCACCCTGTGGCTCTTACATTCTTTCCTCCCCCTCTTCTGTAAATTTCCCTGAGCTTTGGTGAGTGTGCTTTAATTCTACTTTAGTTTTGAGTTCTAGTTTGATGAACTTTGAGTTACCCATTGTTTGATGAATGGATAATGAAGATGTGATACTTATACACAATGGAATTCTACTCAGCAATAAGGAAAAATGACATAATGAAATTTGTAGTAAAATGTATGGATTTGGAACAGATCATACTAAGCAAACTCACACAAGCCCAGAAAGACAAATGCCACATATACTACCCTTTCTGTGGTTCCTAAACTGGAATAGCTTGAGTTGCAGCCATATCTGACAGACAACTTGAGGGACAGACAAGAGGGAAGGAAAAGTTTTGAGGGTGGAGAACGGGAGGGATAGGGGAGATATACAAATCCAAAATGAATTAGGACTATAGAAACATTCTTCCTGGAAGTGGAGTAAAAGATATAACCCTCAATAGAAGCATGGAGGGATCATCTGGTAAGAAGGGCCCTAGAGAGGGTGGGATGAAGACTAATCCTAAATCATTTGGCTCTGGCTTGCAACTCCTAGTACCAGTAATTGGTTACAATCCATGTTGAGCTGTTGATCTGAGAGAACTATGAGGTCCCCAAAACATGACAGGTTCCTGTCAGAGCACTTGATTACCCACCTGAGGTAAAAGGTATAGCTGAAGACACTGCTTGAATTTTTAATTGTTTCATCATATCCTTAGTTTTGAAGATTTTCTTTTATTCCTTTGTCTCATTGAAGGTAAGTATGACAGGATTTTTATGTAAACACATATAGTTGGGGCTTGTTTTTTAATTCTATGTAGTCTTTATTTTTTAAATAGCATGGTTACCATTGGGATTTAAAATAATTTACTGATCTAACTGTTTTCTACTTCTTTTCATTGTCCATTCTTTCTTCTTTTTTCTTGTCCATTCTTCTTCTATCTTCCAAGGTTTTTATAGAACACTTTATTTGATTTAATTTTCTCTTTTGTCTTAATATAAAATTAAATTTCTTTCAAAATTCTTTTGAATATAGCTCAGTGGTAGAGCACTTGTCTGGCATGTGCAAGGCCCTGTGTTTAGGCCCTAGCACCACACACTAAAAGTTTGCCTAGTGGTTCCAGTGAAGTTTTCAATGTGCATTTAAAATTACTCAGAATACTCTTTCAGATGACATTATGCTGGTCCATGGGTAGTGGTGATGCCTTGTCATACCTCCATTCTTTTTTTTTTTATTGTTGCATTTGTGTGGTATGTGTGGTCCATTTGTGTGTGGGGGGGTTGTATGCATATGTATGGCAGATGTGTATATTTGATGCACATGTAGAGGCCAGAGGAGAACATTGAGTGTCCCCCTTCATTGCTCATCTGCATATTTCCTTGATACAGAGTCCCTCAGCGGTTTCTGAGTTTGCTGTTTTCATGAGCCCCAGTGATTCTCTGGTCTCTGCTCCCCATAGAACTGGGATTATAGACATGTGCTCAGCTCTTTACATGGGTGCTGGGGATCAACCTCAGTAGACTCAGAATCCTCCTCCCTGCCACAGCCCCGGAAGTGCTTTGACCTTCTGGGCCATCTCTCCAGCCCCTACATTGCTTTCATTTCATCACTTGTCCACCAGCTATACTCACTAGATATAATTAACAAATTGTTATCTATTAGATCAGTTAAGAATAAGAAAAAAGGGGTTGGAGAGATTTCTCGAAGGTTAAAGATGCTTGCTTGCAAAGCCTGTTGCCTGGGTTCAGTTCCCCAGTACTCACACCTGGAGTTTGTTTGCAGTTGTGAGGTCATGGATATCTAGGCCAATTTCAGTCTGGACAGTTGCATTGTAAGGAGTCATATCCTTCATTTTGCTCTTACATTGTTTCCGCCCCCTCTTCCGCAATGGACCCTGAGTCTTGGAGGGTGTGACAGAGATGTTTCAGTGCTGGACACTCCTCTGTCCCTTCCTCTCAGCACTATGTTGCATTTTGGGTCATCCCAGTCATAGTCACCATCTGAAAAGGGAAGCTTCTCTAACCAGAAGTGAGAGAAACATTAATATATGAATATGAACATTAAGTGTAGTGCTTTCAGTTCAGTTTGTGGGAATAATATATACATTTATCCAGAAAAGAGCAGTCTTTATAGCCCTAAAGCTCATGACCTCCCCCTAATCTTTTGATTAGATTTTTCAGTACCAGGCACGCCCATAGAGCAGGCCTTCAGTCCAATTAGAGAGCAGTTGGTTTCCCCCAGAGTGGACATGCCACTATTTCACCCGTTCGGTCATTCGGCCTGTCTAGATCAACTTGAGGTTTCCAGTGTCCACTGTTTTCACCCTGATGATTTCTGTCTCCCATATGGCTGCATGCAGTGCAGCCTTTTCCAGCTTTCAGTTGGCTGGTCTACAGGGAGAAGGTTTTCTGCTGAGCACCAGCTTGATTTCTCAGTGACCTTGCCACTCAGGCAAGTGAGGTCTTCAGCAATAGGGTCTTACCATCTGTTTCTCAAGGAAACCAAGGGTCTCGGAAATAGCCTGTAATGTTTTCTGGTCTACAGGGACCTCCTTGGCTAACAACTCACTAGAAGGTATCCCATCCAAGGCATTGAAAATTTTCTAGTAACAATCTATAGCTTCTGCATGTGCCATTATTCAAAAAAGTAGATTTACATAAGTTGTGTCCAGACTATCTTGAATTTTGATTGACCCTCCCCCTGCTTTTCTTTTATACATTCTCTTCCTCTGGCCTTGCTTAGGCCTTTGTCCTCCCTGTAATCTGTTCTTCTACTTACATATATACAATACCATCCACTTAAGTCATTCCCTCTCCTCCCTCCCTTATAGCCTTTTACCAGCTTACTGGCTTCTGCTACCGATTTTTGGTTCCAGTTCACACACAAGTCTATACATTTGTATAGACTAGGATCCACATATTAGAAAGAACCTGTGATGTTTGGCTTTCTTAGCCTGGGTTACCTAATTAAGTATAATCCTTTCCAGATCCATCCATTTCCCTGCAAATTTCATAATTTCATTTTTGTTTACTGCTGAATAAAACTTTATTGTGTAAATGTACCACATCTTTATTATCCATTCATCTCTGGAGGGATATCTAGGCTGTTTCCATTTCCTAGCTATTGTGAATAGAGCAGCAATAAACATGGTTGTGCAAGTATCTCTAAGTAGTGAGAAGAGTACTTCAGAAATGCTATAGCTGGATCAAATTGTAAATCTATATTTAGCTGTCTCAAGAACCACCACACTGATTTCCACAATGGCTGGACCAGATTACATTACCACCAACAATGAAGAAGTGTTCCTCTTTTTCCACATCCCGACAACACTTATTGTCATTTCTTTTCTTGAGGGTAGCCATTCTGACAGGAATGAATTGGAATCTGAAAGTAGTTTTAATTTGCATTTCCCTGATGGCTAAGAATGTGGAACACTTTTTTAGATGTTTATATGCCATCTGTATTTCTTCTTCTGAGAACTCTCTATTTAGTTCCATAGCCCATTTTTTAACTGGGTTGTTTGATTTCTTATTGTTCTGTATTTTGAGTTCTTTGTATATTCGGGATATTAATCCTCTGTCAGATGGATAGCTGGCAAAGATTTTCTCCCATTCTGTAGGTTGTCTCTTTGTTGTATTCACAGTGTCCTTTGCTATACAAAAGCTTTGTAATTTTATGGGGTTCCAGTGGTTGATTAGTGGTTTTATTTCCTGAGCAATTGGGGTTATATTCAGAAAGTCCTTGCCTATGCCAATATGTTGAAGGGTTTCCCCTACCTTTTCTTCTAGCAGTTCAGAGTTTCAGGTCTGATATTAAGGTCCATGATCCACTTGGACTTGATTCTTGTGCATGGAGAGAGACAAGGATCTATTTTTTTCCTTTTATATTTAGATATTCAGTTTTTCCAGCACCACTTGTTGAAGAGGCTATCTTTTTTCCTATGAATATTTTTGGCATTTTTGTCAAAAATCAGGTGGCTGTAGCTGCCTGGATTAATATTTGGGTCTTCTATTCTGTTCCATTGATCTATATGTCTGTCCTTGTGCCAGTACCATGCTGTTTTTGTTACTATGGCTTTGTAATATTTTAAAATCAAGTATGGTGTTTTGGCTATTCAAGGTTTTTTTTTGTGCTTCCAGATGTATTTTAGGATTGTTTTTTCTATTTATGTGAAGAATGCTATGGGGATTTTAATGGGGATTGCATTAAATGTGCATATTGCTTTTGGTAAGATTGACATTTTCACAATATTTATTCTTCTGATCCAAGAACATGGGATGTCTTTCCATTTCCTTGTGTTTTCTGCAATTTCTCGCTTGAGTGTTTTAATGTTCTCACTGTAGAGATCCTTTACTTCCTTAGTTAAGTTTATTCCAAAGTACTTTATTATTTTTTTTGAGGCAATCATGAATGGGGGAGATTCCCTGATTTCCTCCTCTATATGTTTGTTGTTAGTGTATAGAAAAGCTACTGATTTCTGTGTGTTTATTTTGTATCCTGTACATTGCTAAAAGTGTTTATCAGCTCTAACAGTTTGATGGTAGAGTCTTTAGGATCTGTTATGTATAGAATCTATCATCTGCAAACAATGATAATTTGATCTCCTCTCTTCCAATTTGAATCCCTTTTATGAGGGTTTCTTGGCTTATTACTATAGCTATGACTTCCAGTACTATATTAAAAAAAAGTGGGCAAAGTGGACACGCTTGTCTTGTTCCTGAATTTGGTGGAAAAGCTTCAAGTTTTTCCCCATTTAGTATTATGTTGGCTGTAGGTTTGTCATAAATAGCTTTTATTATGTTGAGATATGTTTCTTCTATTCCCAGTTTCTGTAATACTTTCACATGAAGGGATGTTGGATTTTGTCAAATGCCTTTTCTGCATCTATTGAGATGACCACGTGATTTTTGTCCTTCAGACCATTTATATGGTGTTTTACATTTATGGATTTGCATATGTTGAACCATCCCTGCATCTCTGGGATAAAACCTACTTGGTCAGGGTGAATAATCTTTCTGATATATTGTTGTATTCTTTTGTTGTTGTTGTTGTTGTTGATAATTTTTGGATCAATGTTCATGAGGGAGATTGGTCTGTAATTTTCTTTCTTTCTTTTTTCTTTTTGTTCTGTCTTTATCCAGTTTTGGAATCAGGGTGATGCTAGCTTCATAGAAAGAGTTTGGCAGAATTCCTTCCTTTTCTATTTTATGGAAAAGTTTGAGAAGCATTGGTGTTTGTTCTTCTGTTAATGTCTGGTAAAGTTCACTGGTGAATCCATATTGTCCTGTTTTTTTTTTTTGTTTTTTTTTTTTTGGTTTTTCGAGGTAGGGTTTCACTCTGGTCCAGGCTGACCTGGAATTAGCTATGTACTCTCAGAGTGGCCTCGAACTCTCAG
>PVKW010037114.1:0-20409 GCA_004027895.1 Orientallactaga bullata | reverse complement strand
CAGATGTGCGCATGTACCTTGTTACGTAAGATCAGTCCACCAGCAGGTGGTTGTTTGTGCCCTATAGCTAACACCTACGTGGCTACTGCTGATTGGATCAGGCGAGGCTATATCTAGGGTGGAGGGCTGGGAGTCGGGGGCTTCCTGTTGTAAAAGGTTCCTGAATAAACTGCTTCAAGAAGAGTTCCTGTGGTCGTTGCCTTATTCTGCTTGTCGGACTGGACGGCGACAAAGGTGGACCACAGATGCTATGGGAGCAAGTGGAAGACACAGCACAGCTGCCTTCACAGTAATAGGTGAGGGGTTGGGGACACTTCCTGCCTGTGACCCAGAATGGACGACCACACACAGAGACATGGGCATCACTGGTCCTGGAGCTGTCCAAGCTAGGTGGTCAGCAGGAGTACTAATGTCATGGCTAAATGAGTGAAAAGAACACAAGCCAACCTCTGCTGTGACCTCCTGTGACCTTGGGGTCATTTATTTTTATTTTAATTTTTTTATTTTTGGAGAGAGACACAGAGAGACAGAGAGAGAGGGAGAGGGAGACAGATAGAGAATGGGCACGCCAGCAGTCTCTCAGCTGCTGTGGATGAAATCCAGATGTGTGCGCCCCCTTGTGGGCAAGTGCGGCATTGCGCCTTTGTGTCACTTTGCATCTGGCTAAACGTGGGACCTGGAGATTGGAACCGGGTTCTTAGGCTTAGCAGGCAGGTGCCTTAACCGCTAAGCCATCTCTCCAGCCCATGGGGTCATTTTTTTTATAGCAACCATGTTATAGAGAGACTTGGTGAAAGTGAAGAAAGTAACCATTGTGAAGAAACCTTCAGCAAGATTCTTGACTATGATGTGAACAAGGAAAGTCCTATTGGAGTAAACCATGTAGACGTAGTATGTGTGGAATAGTCTTTGTATCACATTCATCCAGTAACCCTATCAGCCCTCACAGTGGACACGAAGCATATGATTATGAATGGGAGCAATATGAGAAAGCCTTAAATTATTACTATTCTTTGAAAATCAGTCACAGGACTCACACTGGAGAGAAACTTTACGAATGTCAGAAACGTGAGGAAACTTTCTCTCACCAGCCTTGGAGAATATGTGGTAATGCGTGCTGGAGGAGGACTTCATAAATGTAATGTGTGTGGAAAACGTTTGCCCTATCCCAGTTCACTTAGAATCCATGAAAGGATTCATACTGGTGAGAAACCATATTGGTGTGAACAGTGTAGGAAAGCCTTCAGTTGTTTAGGCTCAGTTTGAAGACATCAAAGGACTCACACTGGTGAGAAATCCTCCGAATGTAAGGAGTGTTGGAAAGCCTTCAGTTCTCTCTCAGGCCTTCAAGGACATATGATAAGACACACTGGAGGTGGGCCTTATAAATGTAAGGAATGTGGAAAAGTCTTTAACTCTCCCAGTGCTCTTAGAAAACATGAAAGAACTCACACAGGAGAGAAACCTTTTTCATGTAAATACTGTGGTAAGGCCTTCATTTGTTCAACTTCAGTCGAAAAGCATGAAAGGACCCACACTGGAGAGAAACCTTATGAATGTAAACAATGTGGGAAGGCTTTCATTTCTCACTCAGGCCTCCAAGGACATATGATAAAGCATACTGGTGATGGGCCTTATAAATGCAAGTTCTATGGGAAGGCCTTTGGCTCTCCCAGTGCAGTTCTTAGGCATGAAAATGCTCATGTTGTATAGAATTGTTTTGTGGCTAAAAAGCATGAAGGTCTTCATTTCTCTCTCAGCTGTTTGAAGGCATGTAATCACTCAATGGAGGCTGATCTTATAAAATACTAGGTATTTGAGGGAAATTTTTGGTATCCTAATTCAGATTAATGAATTAAGTGCAGAAAAGATTTACACTGGAGAGAAATCCTGTTTAAAGAATGTGGGAAGGGGTGGAGAGATGGCTTAGAAGTTAAGGTGTTTTCCTGTGAAGCCTAAAGACCCATGTTCTACTTTCCAGATCACACATAAGCCATACACACAAAGTGATGCATGTGGAAGGTCACACATGTGCATAAGGTTGTGCACACATCTGGAGTTCAATTCCAGTGGCATGCCAATTCTTTCTCTTGCTCTCTCTCATAAAAGAAAGAAAAGACTAGTTTGTTGGTCTTGCCTCAAAAGAAAGGTGGGAAAGTCTTAAACTGTCAAAGTTTATTTGAAATGCATAAAAGGGCTCACAGTGGAGAAAAACGCTGAATAAAATGTTGAAACCTCCCGTTTTCTCAGTACCTTTTGCTTGGATTTTTTTTTTTTTTCCAGGTAGGGTCTTGCTTTAGCCCAGGCTGACATGGAATTCACTATAAAGTCTCAGTCTGGCCTCAAACTCACAGCAATCCTCCTACCTCAGCCTCTAGTGTGCTGCGATTAAAGGTGTGCACTACACCACCATGCTTGATTCCTTTTGAAACCAGGAAAGAACTCCTAGGTGGAAGACCCTATGAAGGTAAAAAATACAATAAAACCATTTGTGTGTGTGTGTGTGTGTGTCTGTTTGTTTAGAAAGATATTTATTATAGCACCTGTTTATAGTCTTTAAATTCTACTTTCTAAATGTTTTCTTTTTAAAAAAATTAGTTGTGAACTTTACAACAAATCATGTGTTGATCATATTCCCATTAGGTTATTTTCTTATATTTCCTCTCCCCTACCCCACCCCCATTCCACTGAGGGCCTTCCTCATTGGGGTTATTGGTGCTCACCGTGGGGTTATGAGTGCATCAGTGAACTGGGGGGAGGAGTGGAATGCCTTAGGATACTCCATGTGGTTCTTACAACACTTCCCACCCCTCTTCTGAAATGTTCCCTTAGCCTTGGTGGGAGCATTATAAGTCTATGTTAGTGCTGTGTTCTCTGCAACCGTTGGATTTCTTCTTTGATGAGTTTTGGGTGTCTTGAGTGTTGCCATCTGCCTGGAGTTCGTTATCAGACTAACAGTGAGAGCAGCACTCTTGTTTAAATCATCACTTCCTCTGTAATGTCTCCTGGCAGATGTGATAGAGGTGACTATCTTATGGTATGAAGTCAGCTGCCTTTTTTTTTTTTTTTTTTTTTGAGCTGTCTCTAAAAAATATTTTATTTGAGAGAAAGGAGAGAGAGGGAGGAAGAGGGAGGGAGACTAGGTGTGCCAGAGCCTCTAGCCTGCAAACAAATCATACATGCCACCTTGTACATCTGGCTTATATGGGTCCTGGGGAATTGAGCCTGGGTCCTTTGGCTCTGCAGGCAAGCACCTTCAACGCTAAGCCATCTCTCTAGCTTTCAGCTGCTTTTTACTATCATATTGATGGATCTTATTTCTCCTTGGTTTTCACTGCCATCTGTAAAACCAGATTTTCTAACTAAGAGTGAGAGCAGCATGGATGAAAAGGGATAAACATAGTTATTCAAGAGACTTTTTGATGGGTGTAGGCATTCTTCTTAGCCAAGGACCATTGGGAGCTCCTCTCTGGAGTTTATGGCTTTCCTCCTAGCCAAAGGATTATAACTTGGGTCTCAGCACCAGGTGTGAGTTCTCTTCACTGACCAGGCCTCATATCCATTCAAGTAGCCATTGATTACTTGCATAGGCTGTGTGCTACTATTGCACAGGTGTATACATCTTTTAAAAACTTTTCTATTGACAACGTCCCTAATTATAGATAATAAACCATGATAATTCCCTTTTTCCTATTCACAGATCTAGTCTTCATCATATCCCCTCCATTTTTTTATTCTTTTATTTTGATGTCATCATCTTTTTTTCCGGTTATGAGGGTCTTGTGAAGGTAGTGTTAGGCACTGTGAGGTCATGGATATTGAGGCCAGATTCTGTCTGAACGATTGCATTGTAAGCAGTCTTAGCCTTTCTTTGGCTCTTACATTCTTTCCACCATCTCTTCCTTAATGGACCCTGAGCTTTGGTAGGTGTGATAAAGATATTTCAGTGGTAAGCATTCCTCTGTCACTTCTTCTCAGCACTGTGGTACATTTTGGGTCATCCCAGTGATCACAGCCATCTGAAAAGAGAAGCTTCTCTAACCAAAAGTGAGAGTAGCATTAATATATGGGTGTGAACATTTTAAAAAGTACTTAAAAAATTCAAAGTGCTTACAGGGCAGTTTGGTGAGCATAATATATACATTTATCCAGACAAGAGCAGCAGGTGTTACACTCCTAGGGCTCATGACCTACACTGCTATAGGCTTTTGATTAGGTTTTCAGTACCAGGCATCCCTCCCATGGAGCATTCCTCCAGTCCAATTACAGAATGGTTGGTTTTCCCCATAACAGACATGCTATTATTGTACCTGTTTGGTCATTTGGACTAGCTGGCCAAATTTAAGGCTTGTAGTGTCCACTGTTTTCACTGCTGATGACTTCTCTCCAAAAGAGCTGCATGCAGCATAGCCTTTTCCAGCTTTCTGTCAGCTGGTTTACAGGGAGGAGGTTTTTAGCTCAGCTCCAGCTTGATTTCTCAGTGACCTTGCAGCCAAAGCATGTGGAGTCATCAGCAATAGGGTCTTACTATCTATTTCTGGTGGGAAACCAAGAGCCCTGGCAATGGCCTGTAATGTTTTGGGGGCATCAGAGATGTCCCTGGCCAACAACTCACTGGAAAGTGATCCATCCCTGGCACTGAAATTTTTCTAGTAACAGTCTATGGCTTCTGGGTGTGCCATTATCCAAAAAAGTAGGCTTCCATAGGGCTTATTCATAACATCTTGAATTTTGATTAACCCTCCTCCCTTCTTTTCCTGAATCTCTTCCCATGACCTCACTTAGGCTGTTGTAATCTGTTCATTTACTTAAGTACATAGAATATCATCTCCTTAAGTCTTCCCCTATCCTCCCTCCCTTATAGCCCCTTTGTAGCTTACTGACCTCTGCTACCAATATTTAACTCACATACAAGTCTACACATTTGTAGGTAGGGTCCATATAAGAGAGAGAACATGTGATATTTGGCTTTCTGGGCCTGGGTTCCCTCACTTATATAATCCTTTCTAGATCCATCCATTTCTCTGAAATTTTCATTTTTCTTTACTGCTGAATAGAACTACATTGTATAAATGTAGTACCTCTTCATTATCCATTAATTAGTTGAAAGACATCTAGGCTGGTTCCATTTCCTAGCTATTGTAAATAGAGTGGCAGTAAACATGGTTGAGTAGGTATTTCTAAGGTAATGAGAAGAATCATTAGGATATATGTCTAGGAGTGGTATAGCTGGGTAATATGCTAAATCTATTTTTAACTGTCTCAGGAACCTCCACATTGATTTCCACAGTGGTTGTACCAGACTGCCTGCTATGCAAGTATTCTAATAGGTTGGTTGGAGCAAATTACTGGCAAATTCTAAAATTCAACTGAGTAATATACACATTTAATCAAAATCAGCACAGAGTATTTATTCGAGTGGGGACTTAAAACAAACAGATAATCTAATAAAGCCAAAGTCTCTAAGGATGTGTGTTGCCCCATATCCTTAATACTGTCAACTGGGAGGCTGAGATTTCTCATCTGAAATGAGTTCCATGCCAGCCTGGGGTTGAATGAGACCCTGCATCCAAGAATGACAGAAGAAAAAGACGAAGGCCCTATAAATCAGGAAATGTCAAAGGCAACAATAGGCCGGGCGTGGTGGCTCACGCCTTTAATCCCAGCATTCTGGGAGACAAAGGTAAGAGGATCTCCATGAGTTTGAGGCCACCCTGAGATTACATAGCAAATTCCAGGTCAGCCTGGGCTAGAGTGAGACCCTACCTTGAAAAACTGAAAAATGAAAACAACAACAACAACAACAACAACAACAAAAGGCAACAATAGTCAGCACCAAAATACAGCTTATTTCAGACTGGTAAAGCTGACCAAGAATACATCAATCAAATCTAACATATAACCTGCTCTGATGTGGAAGGTAAGATTAACATTTCCAGTCTAGGACTATGTACTGGGCTTTGTGTAAGTAGGCCCTATTACTGTTTTGGGTGGCTTCCAGTCTCACCAGTGCTGAGTAACCACCTCAATCCCTCCCTGTTGCGTTGTAGACTTGGTTAGGCTGCTTGGGTTGGTGGATCTGGTGTTCTGATTGTCTGTGCTGGATGCTCTGCAGCCAGGGGGTGGATGAGGTCTCAGGTGGTCACAGCACTGGCAGCTGGGGGCTGGAAGGCTGTGCAGGATGCCTGGAGTTGTTCCAGAGGGGCTAAGCTGATCCCTGTTGTCTTTACATTCAGGTGTCTTTTTAAAAAAAGATTTATTTTTTTAAACTTATTTGTTAGTGACGAGAGAGAGAAAGAGGGAGAGAGAGAGAGAGAGGGAGAGAACAGGTGCACCAAGGCCTTTAGCCACTGCAAACGAACTCTGGGTGCTTCTGCCACCATGTGCACCGGGGTTACGTGGGATCTGGAGAATCAAACCTGGGTTATTAAGCTTCACAGGCATGTGCCTTAACCACTAAGCCATCTCTCCAGTCCCCCTTCAGGTTTCTTGACTTTTCAAGGAGGTTGGTGTGAGTGGAAAATCCCTTCACTTGGCTTCTGCTTCTGCAACTCTGGGCTGGGGTGGGGGATGGGAAGTGGGGCCACTGGTGCCTTGGCAGGATTCTGGCTGGTTTCCTTCTTGCTAGAAGCTCTGAGTCGCTCTTGCTTTTCTGCTGTGGTTGAGAATTTCTTATACATCTTCACTTTTCAGTAGAAGAGTGTATTTTGCTGTTTTTCTGCTTATTTCCTTTGTTAAGCTGTTTTGGTGTGGCTACTACACCAGCATCTTACCTTGAAGTCTGCAATCCAATTCTTAATCAAAAACATCTGAATCAGGGCTGGAGACAGGGCTCAGCAGTTAAGGCACTTGCCTGCAATGCCTAATGACCTGAGTTAGATTTCCTAGTACCCACATAACACCAGATGCACAAAATGGTCCATGCATCTTGAGTTTATTTGCAGTGGCTAGAGGCCTGGTGTACCCATTCATTCATTCTCTCTCTCCTTGAAAATAAATAAAAATAAAACAACTGAATCTATTGGGCTATACATTCACACTACCACATATATATTGAATTTCTAGTGCCACTCCAAATTCCCATAACTTTTTATTGTATTTTTAAATTTTTAATTATTATTTTATTTATTTTTGGAGAGAGACAGAGAGAGAGGGAGCGAGGGAGACAGATAGAGAATGGGCGCGCCAGCAGTCTCTCAGCTGCTGTGAACAAATCCAGATGTGTGCGCCCCCTTGTGGGCAAGTGCAGCATTGAGCCCTTGCATCACTTTGCATCTGGCTAAACGTGGGACCTGGAGATTGGAACCAGGTTCTTAGGCTTAGCAGGCAGGCGCCTTAACTGCTAAGCCATCTCTCCAGCCCTTATTGTGTGTGTGTGTGTGGTTTTTTTTTTTTTTTTTTTTTTTTGGTTTTTCGAGGTAGGGTCTCACTCTGGCCCAGGCTGACCTGGAATTAACTATGTAGTCTCAGGGTGGCCTTGAACTCACAGCGATCCTCCTACCTCTGCCTCCCGAGTGCTGGGATTAAAGGCGTGCGCCACTACACCCGGCTCTTATTGTGTTTTTTTAAGTCATGGAAAAATGGCATTGATTGCTTTATGGATATCATAGCCATTTCAATTTCATGTTCTCCAGGGGCACAGTTAAAATTTGATCCAAGATAAAAATCTGTTTAGTGTAGTATGTATACCTCACACTTTTATCATCTTTTCATTTTCCCCCAGGCAAATCTGTAATTTGCTGTGTAATCCCAGGGTGGGCTTATGACGATCCTCATGATGCTCAATTTTAGGGTTCAGGAAAGGGTTATGAACCCCAGCTTTTGGGCTTTTGTCTATTTTAACAAAGAATTGAGAAAACAAACTGAGATGGATAAATCATGAATTACTGAATTTATTTAGGGAGAAATTGTGAATTTATGAGGCTTACTAATGGGAAATTGTTATTTAGGGAGTGGCTGGAACAGTTACACATCCATGTGGAAGTTAGGACCTGAGAGCCCATCCCAAAAGTTTTAGAAGAAACATGTACACACTTGGGAGAAAGTATGAGAGCACCCGTCACGCACTGTCACATAGAAGAAAGCTAAGAGACTACATGGTAAAGGATTCAGGACTTAAGGAAGGGAGAAAACACCAAAGCTGGAAAATGAGTAGTAAGTTATTACACATGTGGCAGACCCAGAGTTTAGAGGGAAATCATACATATAAAAAAGTAAAAAGTCACCTGGAGGGCTAGAGGGATGGCTTAGTGGTTAAGGTGCTTGCCTGCAAAGCCAAAGGACCCAGGTTCAATTCTCTAGGACCCATGTAAGCCAGATGCACAAGGTGGCGCAAGCGCTTGGAGTTCATTTGCAGAAGCAGGAGGCCCTGGCACAGCACCTCTCCCTCTCTCTCTTTCAAAAAATAAATAAATGAATAAATAAATAAATAAATAAATAAAAACAACAGGAGCTGGGCATGGTGGTGCATGCCTTAAATTCCAGCACTGGGGAGGCAGAGGTAGGAGGATCACCATGAATTCCAGGCCACCCTGAGACCAATTCCAGGTCAGCCTGGACTAAAGCGAGACTCTACCTTGAAAAAAAAAGAAGAAAAAACAAAACAAAACAAAAAACAAACAGAAAACCCAGGTTTTGGTACATACCTGACATGTGAGAGGCAGAGGCAGGAGGATCAGAAGTTCAAGACCATCCTCAGGTACATAGTGAATTCCAGGCCTGTCTGGGAAACAAAAGACCCTTCTTTAAAAAAAAAAAAAAAAAAAAAAAGGGCACCTGGAAACAAAATATATGTGAGAAAAGAACAGAAAAATATCGAGTCAAATAACAAGGGCTCTCCTCTCCCAGCCAGGTTGCAGGAAGGGTAGGGGACTTACAGATCAGTCAGGTTGCCAAAATGGAAGAGGGCTCCCTTTTTATAACTCAGGTATGTAAGGGAGAACTCTGATTAGCTCCTGAACTCAGGGGACTGACCGGTAAGGCCTGCCCACCCTGGTATGGTAGACTGGGGAAGAAACAGGGGGCGCTGGTGCTAAGAAATTGTTCTCAGTCATCTTGGGTGAGACTGAGTAAGATGTCCAGTTGTAATTTTGCAGGACAGGCAGCGTGGTATTTTCTGGTTCTCTCTTTGGGCTTTTGTCTGAGTAAACGCCTGAAAGAAGCTATCTTTTCCCCCTGTCTCCTTCATTCTTACCTCTGCCTTACACACCATTTTTTGTGGTGCAAGGTATGGAGCTAGCACCTTTTGCACGCTAGGTGTTGTGGTAATTGGCTTTACGTGGGTACTAGGACCAGTAAGATATACAAGCAAGCACCTTTAACAGCTGAGCCATCTTCCCAGGCCTGCAGGGAGTATTTTAAGTGTCCTGTTTTGTAATGTAGGGTCATGAGTTCACCAAAGGCCTCACAACCTTGTGTCAATCCTGAGAGGACATCTGACCTTCCCATTTCTTGAGAGAGAGAGACAGAGAGAGAGAGAGAGAAAGAGAGAGAGATGGATAGAGAAAATGAACACGATAGAGAAAAAGAAAGTATGGGTTGGGCATGGTGGTGCGCACGTTTAATCCCAGCACTTGGGCGGCTGAGGTAGAACCATCTATGCGCTAGAGGTCAGCATGGGCTTCAGAGAGACGCTGCCTCAAAAAAAAATTTTTTTAAGGACCCCCCCCCCCAAAAAAAAACAAGGGGCTAGAGAGATTGGCTTAGGGGTTAAGGCACTTGCCTTCAAAGTCAAAGGACCCAGATTCAATTCTCCAGGACCCAATTAAGCCAGATGCACAACAAAGTGGCACATACGTCTGAGGTTCCTTTGCAGTGTGACTGGAGGTCCTGGCGCGTCCATTCTGTCTCTCTTTCTCTCAAATAAATAAATAAATAAACAAATAAATACAAATTTTAGAAAACAAAAGAAAAGAAATAATTAAAAAAAAAAACAGAAAGCACAGCAGGGACAGAACCCAGTACCCAAAGCTAACAGATACTGAGAGGTCGCCCCTTCAGCTGTCACTCAAGTGGGGGCGGGGCGGATCCGTGCGAACTGTCCAATCACAGACGCCGTCAGGAAAGGGCGGGGCGGGGAGGCGCGAGGACGCAGAGGCTCCGGCTGTTCTTCAACCCAGGTGTGGCGGCGGTCTTGAGGCCTCCACGCGTCGGGCGCTGCGCGGCTTCGGGAGGAAGCTAGGAAATGGTGAGTGCCGCCGGTTGCCTACGACAGGGAGGGGCTGTTGGGACGGGCCAGTTCCGGTCTCCCCGAGTCAGCTGTGAGTCTGCGCGCGTCTGGCGAGGGCTCGGCCGGAAGTCCCGCCCCGCCCCGCGTTGTGGCTTGCAGCTCCGAGACTCTCCGCCTGGAGACGCGGGACTCTGCTTGGGGCTCGTGCTGCGGCCTGGGGTCTCCAGTCCTACTCGTTAAGTGTCCTGACGCCACGGGCAGCCGCGTCTCCAATGCTTTCCCTTTCTGGGTTCGCAATAAGTTCCCACGTTTCCAGATACCTTCTCCCCTCATTCCTAAATGCCAGCTTCATCAGCAGTTTGTCATCTCTGCTGTATTTCAGCCAGAAGCACGATTTTTGTATTTTTCCAGATGGAGTGATGTTTTCTTATTCTTTTTTCTCGATCTTCTTTCCCCCCTCCTCCGTGTTCTCTAACCCTTTCTCAGACATGAGTTCGAGGCCAGCCTGAGCTACAGAGTGAGTTCCAGGTCAGCCTGGCTAGAGTGAGACCCTACCACAAAACGCAACACAATACTTGGAGCTATATTGTATCAAATCTTTAGGTCTTCTCCCATCATCTTTCATGGGCACAGAGAACCTATGGGAAAACTGGTTTGGATTAAAGTTCCTCATTGCAAACTTTTAAAAAATATTTTTTATTTTTTATTTATTTAATGGAAGGAGAGAAAGAGCGAATGGGTGCGCCAGGGCCTCTGGCCACTGAAGTTGAACTGCAGGTGCATGTGCCACCTCATTGCAAACTTTAAAACTTAAAAATTAGTTATCTAGGGCTGCCATCTCTGTCTTCCGCCCGCCCCCCCTCTGTCTTCCGCCCGCCCTTTTACGAAAGATATAAGTATATACAAAGGTTGATCTGGTTTTATCTGGTTAGCCTTGCGGGAACTACAACAGCTTTGCTCTCGCACACAGTTTTTGCAGGTAAAGCCTGAAGTGCATACACCTTTTACCCCAGGAGCACAGGTATGGCAATATGTCGATTACATCTTCCCTCTGAGGACATTCATTCAGACATATAATACTGAAAATGCCTGGCTGGGCATGGTGGCACATGCCTTTAACCAGCACTCTTAAAAGCAGCACTTGGGCACTTAGAAAGCAGAGGTAGGACGATTGCTATGAGTTTGAGGCCAGCCTGAGACTGAGACTACAACAGTGAATTCCAGGTCAGCCTGGACCAGAGTGAGACTCTACCTACCTCGAAAAACAAAGAACCTGGCCGGGCGTGGTGGCGCACGCCTTTAATCCCAGCACTCGGGAGGCAGAGGTAGGAGGATCGCTGTGAGTTCGAGGCCACCCTGAGACTACATAGTGAATTCCAGGTCAGCCTGGATCAGAGTGAGACCCTACCTTGAAAAACCAAAAAAAAAAAAAAAAAAAGAAGAAGAAAAACAAAGAACTTTCAAAATTGAATAAATTGTTTTAAAAAATTGATCAATAGTTTTTGAAGCAGCTTAAAAAACTTTTCAGACTGTAGGTTGCTCAGATGCACCAGGCCTCTTGTTGCTGCAAATGAACTCTAGATATGGGCATCACTTTTTTGTGTCTGTTTTTATGTAAGTAGTGGGGAATTGAACCCAGGCATAGGAGGCATTGAAAACAAGCACCTTTAACCACAGAGTCATCTTCCGAGTTCCTAAGTTCATCCTCCCTCCCTCCCTCCCTTCCTCCTTCCCTCCATTTCTTTTTTATTCATTTGTATGTGAGTGTGTGTGTAGGTATACCAGGGTCTGTTGCCACTGCAGATGAATGCTTGGTCAGCTTTATGTGGGTGGCTGGGAAATTGAACCTTTGCACCTGGGCCAGCATTTTCAACAAGCAAGTGCCTTTAACTACTGAGCTATCTACCCAGCCCATTATTTTTATTATTTTCTCTCCTCTCTTCTCCCTTTCCCTCCTCTCCCTAACCCCCACCCCCTTTTTTTTTTTTTTTTGCTCACAAAGAATTAGGATTCATTATGGGATCTTTTTTGCTTCCCATCTCACCCTTGCCCTCCTTTTTGGGGAGGGAAGCAGGTAAGGCAAGTCAGGCCTAGGCTGACCTAGAATTCAGGCTGGTCTTGAACTCACAGGATCCTCCTATCTCAGCTTCCCCAGTGCTGGGATTAAAGTCATTACTGCCATGCACAGACCAATTCTCCCTTTCTTTACAGTTTTTTCATTTGGATTATCTGTCCACTTTTGAAATTAGGGCATTGAAGCTCTGTACTTTTATTGTATTTGTGTCTTTCTCCCTACCATTCTGTTAATAAATTGCCTTACCAATTTTGGTGCTCTGATGTTAGATGCTTGCATAGTTATAACTTCAATTATCTTCTGAATCAGCCCCTTAACATTCTTCTTTGTCTCTAGTGTCAGTTGACTTAAATAATATTTTGTGTATTTTGGCCACCCTTCTTGCTCTCTTTTGGCTACCAATTGCATCCTTTCATGTCCAGTGTATGTGTGAGTCCATAAAGGCAAATCTTTTGTAGGAGATGTATATAATTCTTTCTACTCTTGAATGATGAATACAGATATGGCAGAAGGGCAAATTAAGCAAGACTGTTTTTAGCAAGTGAGGCAGAAAGCTCCCAAACTGGGAGAGATCCTGAGGGGGGAGGGTAACCCACTTGGTGACTTGGGTATAGAGTCCTTATGCCCTTAGTGATGTAAATTAGGCATCAACTCAGGGTGAATTGGGTTGGTTACTCTGAATGTACATAGAGGCTCTTGATGAGTTGATAAGTTAGGCAAATGTATGTAGATTCCTGCCAGGAAGTTCCAAGAAGGAAGAAGAACCAAAATGCCAAGAGGGAGAAAGAGCCAAGAAGTACCAAAAAAAGAACATGGGGGCTGCTCACTGGTGAAAGGCACTTTCTTGCAAAGCCTGTTAACCTGGGTTTGATTCCCCAGTACCCATGTCAAGCCAGATGCACAAAGTGGCACATGTGTCTGGAGTTTGTTTGCAGTAACTGGTGCTCCCTTTCTTTCTCCCCAAGCTTGCAAATGAATCAATAAAACTATTTTTTATTTTTATTTATTTATTTGAGAGCGACAGACAGAGAGAGGCAGAGAGAGACAGAATGGGTGTGCCAGGACCTCCAGCCACTGCATGTGAATTCCAGATGCACACGCCCCCTTGTGCATTTGGCTTACGTGGGTCCTGGGGAGTCGAACCTAGGTCCTTTAGCTTTGCAGGCAAAAGCCTTAACTGCTAAGCCATCTCTCCAGTCCAAAACTATTTTTTAAAAAGAGTGATCTGCATGGCTTTCAGGTTCCCCGCCAGCTCTTGTGGTGTAGGATGGAGAATATGGGGGGAGAACAAGGATACATCAATACATAAAGAAGAGAGCTGTCTCCCAGGAGATGGGTCACCTTAATCTTATCTGCCTGCGACCAGAAGCCATTGCAGAGGAAACAGTGACACCAATACTGTTCTCATGGCTAGCCTGAAAAGCACTTCCAGGGAAATAGTGGCAGATACTGTGTTCACTCAAACCTCATAAAAAGACAGATACAGAGTCTACAGAGAAAGCAACACTAAATCAGATCCCTGTTTTACCCACCAAAGTTCAGGGAACATTGTGGGAGAAGGGCAGAAAGACTGTAAGAGCCTCAGGGTGGATGGGATTAACATGAGACACCATGTTTCCCCCACCCTGCAAAGACTGACTGAGGCCTCTTGGTCCCCATAATGAATACCAATAACCCCACTGAAAAAGACACTCAGCAGAATTTGGGCAAGGGAGAGGGAACCTATGTGTGTAACCTTTTTATTTGTTGTTGTTTTTTGAGTAGGGTCTCTCTCTAACCTAGGCTGACCTGGAATTCACTATGTGGTCTCAGGCTGGCATTGAACTCATAGGGATTCTCCTACCTCTGCCTCCCTAGGGCTGGGATTAAAGGGGTGTGCCACCATGCCTGGCTGTGTGCAACCTTTTTATAAAGGAATCAACAAATTAACAACAACAACAACAAAAACCAGGAGTGGTGACACATATACGTCTTTAATCCCAGCATTCGGGAGACAGAAGGATAACTGAGTTTGAGACCAGTCTGGGACTAGAGTGAGTCCCAGGTGAACCTGAGCTAGAGTGAGATTATCTTGACAAAACCACCAAACTATAATTGATAATAATAATAAATTTAGATGATTTACCTCGGAAACAAAAACCAAACCAAACCAAAACAAAAACCACAAAGGCTGGTAGTCAGCTGACATCTTGGTGAGTCAGGGTTTTCATTTCTAGACTCTCTGGACTTATCATTAGTAACATATAATTTATAAAATTTCTGTGCTCATTGGATCTTTCAGGACATATTCATAAGTTTATTCATTTGGGGCCTGTAACTGACTAGTTACTGAAAAAGAAATTAGAATTACTATGTGATCCAGCCATCCTATTTCTTTTTTTTTTTTTTGGTTTTGTTGGCTTTTTTTGAGGTAGGGTCTTGCTGTAGCCCAGGCTGACCTGGAATTAGTTTCAGTCTGGCCGTGAACTCAAAGTGATCCTCCTACCTCAGCTGCCCAAGTGCTGGGATTAAAGGTGTGCCACCACATCCTATGACAGCCATCCCATTTCAATATGTATATAAATTCCTTTGAAATATGGATTTTTAAAACTTTTTTGGTGTGTGTCCATGTCCCTCTTTCTGGTTTTTTTTTTTTTTTTTTTTGAGGTAGGGTCTTGCTGTAGCCCAGGCTGACCTGAAATTCACTATGTAGTCTTAGGGTGGCCTCAAACTCATGGTGATCCTTTACTTCTGCCCAGCTCAGGTACAATTAAAAAAAAAATTATGCCGGGCGTGGTGGCGCACGCCTTTAATCCCAGCACTCGGGAGGCAGAGGTAGGAGGATCACCGTGAGTGAATTCCAGGTCAGCCTGGGCTACCTTGAAAAAACCAAAAAATAAATATATTATATATTTATTGAGGGAAAGGTACCCGTGTGGCTAGAGCTTCCACATGGGAGGCCTGGGAAAACCATGGAAAGAAAAGAAAGAAAAAAGTTTAAAGAGCTCCTGTCCTGTGGGGAGCTGGAGAGGATAAAGAACTCATGTGGAGAGTAAGGGTTGGGGATCCTCCTCTCTGTTCATCTAGGCCTAGCCCAGCTCCTCCTGGGGTTGCCATTTTGTACGAGTGGTTGGCCCCAGCATGCTGGCTAATTCTGCAGAATAAACACTCTGCTTTTACATACTGTTTGACTCTGGGGTCTGTCTTCAGCAATTTTTGGACCCTTACATCCTCAGGCTTTGTAGGCAAGTGCCTTAACTGCTATGCCATCTCTCCAGACCTATCATTAGCTCTTCCAAAGCTAAGACCTTTTAACTTCTGGACCAACTAAGTAAAAACTAAACTTTCTATTCCAAATATTTCTAAACCTAGTTTCTTATATTCCCCACCTCCACCTTACATACATCAAATCTTATTTACAAAAATTTCAACCAACTTTTTTTTCTTACTTCTACAGAAAGCATTCCTTATCTCCTTATTTCCTATGTTGTTATTTCAACCCCATATATAATACTCATTCATTGCCTGTGTGATAGTTTGAAGGGATGGCCCCCAATATAGTCAGGATTTTATTAAATCTTGTAATTTAGATCTGCAGTCACCTGACTGGAAGAGGTGTCACGTTTTAAGAGTAGAATTGTATTTAAGAAAACTTAAATTTTGATTATTTAATAATAAATTAAGTCAGAAATTTAATAACCTTTTTACAACCCTTTTAATTTATTAGCACACATTATATATTCTATATCTTATTCAGGATCAGACCCCTGGTCAGAAGGCAGTCTAATGTCAGTAGAGAGAGACCTCTAGTTTTTTTGGAGATGGGCATTGGATTGGAATCTAACTTTAAACTGAAGTGGGAAGATGGGAGAAAACAAATTGGCAACAGGGCCTCTACTCCTGTTGACTTTTAGACTTGGAGGACAATTAAAGGGCCCAGACAGATGAAGTTAGTCTGTTATAGGACACTCAGGTGAATTGGTGGAGCTGTAAAGGTCCAAAAGGTCATTTGCATCAATCTTGTATTTTCGACTTATGTCTCACATAGATTAAATTTAAACAAACAAGATGACATGAAAATATCTTGATTTTGTTAAGGACTAAGTTTTTTTCAGTAGTCAAAGCTTATCATAGGAGGTCTATGTATACCTGAATTTTAACCTTGATATAAGCCAATAAATTTATCAACTTAGTATAAAGAATTAAGTTTGAATTATATAAACAATTAAGGTGAGAGAAATACAGAGAAACAACTTTTTGTGTTAGCCCATTTTATCTTAACTGAAAGCATACTTTATAATTGTGTTTTTTTTTTTTTACTGTAGTCCAGGCTGACCTGGAATTCACTATGTAGTTTCAGGGTGGCCTTGAACTCATAGCGATCCTCCTACCTCTGCCTACTGAGTGCTGGGATTAAAGGTGTGTGCCACTATGCCTGGCCTATAATTGTAATTTTGATGGGCCATTTTTGTATTTTATTGTTATAAACATTTAGAAATCAACCTTAAAACCAAGGAAGCTGTCACTTGACAGAAAGCATATATAAGAGTATCTTAAGTTATAAACCCAAATCAATCATTTCTTTAAAGATTAAGGATTTAAGTCTTAATAAACATTTCAGAAGGCAATGTTAGCAGCAGGATTAAATTTTGGTGTATAAACATGTCTATCATGAATAAAGCCAAAAAGTCCAGAAGTAACTTGTTTTAAATATATTGTAAACCTGTTTTTAGCAATTTAACATCATCTCAGAATATATCTATGAACATCCAAACACTTAAAGACCATAAGCACTAGAACAATTACTGATCATAATTTAGTTACACATAAAGGCAGACTACATGAAACATAGAACACATAACACATAACATGACATGGTTGGGCAGTTTTAGATCTAACAAAGAACATAATTAGAAAGATGTCCCTTTTAAGATTTTAGTTATACTTCAAATTAATAAAGACTTAAGTTAATTTGATATTTTTAAATTTATATGAGTACTTGTTTGTGAGCCAATGCTTTCATATCAGCAATATACAGCTAATTGTAGTTTTTATTGTGTTTATTTTAATTTTTTTGAGGTAGTGTCTCAGTCTAGTCCAGGCTGACCTGGAATGCTCTATGTAGTCTCAGGGTGGCCTTGAACTCAAGTGATCCTCCTATCTCTGCCTCCCAAGTGCTGGGATTAAAGGCATGCCAATCTGTAATTATAGTTTGAATTTAAAAGCAACTTCTTTTCTTGAGAAGATGCTAACTTGTGGGAGTGGCCTGTCTGCCCTGGGGGACGCATGGAGTTGGTGGTGTTACCAAGAACAATTTATGTGACCATTGTGTATTACTGGTAAATGAATGCCCACACAGCTTTTATTTTACCATGTGGTACCAAATGTTAGGAAGTAAAGACTATCACTGAGGAAGAACCAAGAAGTACCTCCCCTCCCACCAAAAAAGAAGATGGGGCTTGGGAAATGGTACAGTGGTTAAAGGTGCTTGCATGCAAGGACTGTTGGCCTGGATTCAACTCCCCAGTAACCATGTAAAGCCAGATGGAGAATGTTTAGCATACATCTGGACTTTGTAGGCAAGAGGTCCTGGTGCTCTCTTTCTTTTTCCTCACTTGCAAATAGATAAAGGATATGTATGTATGTATGTATGTATGTATGTATGTATGTATATGATTTAAATACAGGCTGGTGGTCAGCTAGCAGCTTGGTGAGGCAGGGCTTTCAGTTTCTAGACTCTATTTTCTGAACTTATTATTAAGTATCGATAATTTATTACCAAGTTTTTGTGGTCATTGGATCTATCAGGACATGTAGACAACAATTTATAACCCTTTGGGCTTGTAACCCTGAGTAGTTACCTACAAAATGAGGTCTAACGTACTACTAATTCCTATCATGTTGATAAAATACCAGATGGAAACAAAGGAGGAAGGATTTATTCTAATTTTTTATGGTACTTAGTCAATGTTCCTTGGCCCCATACACTTAAGCAGAACATCATAGTGCCAGGGCATGTTGTAGAGGAGAACTATTCTCTTCATGGACAACCAGGAAGCAGAGGGGGAGACAGGAAGGAGCCAAAGACATGATACCCCCAAGGGCCTGTGCACTCCAGTGATCTGTTTTCTCCAGCAAAGTTCTATCTCCTAAAGTTTCTAGAACTTCCCCAAATCCTGCCATCAGCTGGGGACTGGACATTAAAAACAAGAGACCTTTCATATTGACCCTGTAATAGTAAGGGTTTTATATTGCCATATCCTTAATTGTTTTGTTCCTTTGGTCCTTGTCTTGCTCTTTCTTTCTGATTGTATATTTTCTTAAAATTAATTTAATTTAATTAATTTATTTATTCATACATATTCTTGTATGTGTCCATTACTGGTTTTAAGTTAGCGATTACTCTAAATTGGTGAGGTTCTCCTGGAAAGGGATGCCAGGTAACACAGGCTGTAATCCCAGATATTCAAGAGGTAGGAGAACTGTAAGCTCAAGGCCCACCTGGGCAACTTAATGAGACCCTAGCTCAGCATTAAAAGGACCAGGATGTAGCACAGTCGTAGATGGCTTGCTTTGCATGCACAGGGCACTGGGTTTCATATCTAGTGACTAAAGAGAAAATGAAAAGGGAACCCTACTGTACTATTGGTGGGAATTTAAATTGAGACGCCCATCAATGGCTAACAGTATGGAGGATTGCAAAAATTAAAATCACACTGGACATGGTGGTTCATGCCTTTAATCTTAACACTTGGGGCAGGGGACTGAAGTAGGAGGATTGGTGTGAGTTCAAGGCTAGACTGAGCTAGAGTGAGTTCTAGATCCGCCTGGGCTAGAGTGAGACCCTGCCTCAATGAAACAAATCAAAATAAAAACTCAGAATTATGTGATCCATCCATCCCATTTGTATATGTATCTAAAGCAGTTGAAATCAGCATCTTTTTATTTTTCTAGCATGTTTGTGTTTGTATATAGTATATGCACATATGTGTGCAAATGCTTGTGTCCTGTTTGCACGATTCAGAGGCCTCTCTTCTGTGTCATTCCTTGAGATGGAGTCTTGCAGCAAACATAGAGCTGCCATTTTCAGTCATGGTGGCTGACCTGTGAGCTCTAATGTCTCTCCTGTCTCTGTCCCTCATAGGACTAGGGTTACAGGCCTGTGTGTCCCATGTTGGGCTTTATTTTAAAGAATATTATTTGTTTATTTGCAAGCAGAGAGAGGCAGAGAGAAGAGAGACAGACAGAAATAGAGAATAGGCACTGCAAATGAACTCCAGATGCATGCACCACTTTGTGCTTCTAGCTTTATGTGGGTACTGGGGAATCGAACTCCATTGGTAAGCTTTGCAGGTAAGTGCCTTAACCACTGAGAAATCTCTCCAGCTGTGTGTTAGGCTTTTTATATGGACAAACTGAGGCCCTCTCCAGCCCTCATACTTGTGTGGCAAGTACTTTTACCTGCTGAGCCATCTCCCCAGACCCTAAATCAGAGGTATTTGTATTCCTTTTTTTTCAATACAGCTTTATTCAGATAGCCAGATAGATATATTAACAACCTAAATATCCTTAAGTGGTACAAAAGGTAATATAAATGTGGTATATACATATAATCAAATGGTATTTAGCCTTAAAAAGGAGGAAGTTGTGACATTTGCAGTACCATGGATGGACTTGGGGTATATTACATTTAGTGAAATAAGACAAGCAGAAAGGCAGATACTGTGTGACCTCATGTACAGTGTAAAATAGGTAAATTCATAGAAGTAGCGAGCAGAAACAGAAAAGGGGTAAAAGGAGGGTGATGTTTATGGTTCAAATTGTGTACATGCATTTTGGACATCTTCTGTACAGTATAGGACCTACAGCCAAAATTCTTAAAATATATTTTTCTTTCTGACTTTCTCTGTCACACAAATAAATAAAAATTTAAAATAATATTTTATTTATTTATTTGCAAGGAGAGAGAAGAGAGAGAATGAATGGATGTACCAGGGCCTGTAAAGTCCCAATGCATGTGTCACTTTGGGTATCTGGCTTTACCTGGGTACTGGGGAATTGAACTTAGGTCGTTAGGCTTTGCAGGGAAGCACCTTAACCACTGAGCCATCTCCAGCCCCAATTAAAATATTTTTTTAAAGGCTGGTGAGATTGTTCAGTGGTTAAGGCACTTCCCTGTAAAGCCTGA
>PVKW010037113.1:0-20604 GCA_004027895.1 Orientallactaga bullata | reverse complement strand
CATCTTCACCTCTTCACTCATCCACTGAAGGGGTTTCGGTTGCCATCATGACATTCACTCTCTCCTGTCTATCGTGGTGAATAAATACATTAAATGAGTCAGTCAAATAAGCAAAACAAACTAAAAAACAAACGAAAACAAAACACCAGTCCCAGCCACATCTGGACTCTGAGGCAGGCTGCACTGGCTCTGGGTGACATTAGGGTCTCCCATCTCTCAGGAGCTTCCCTGCACAATCTGCTGAGCTCTTGGACTCACCTCGACGGTGAAAACTGGAGCAACAAACAAACAAACAAACAAAAAACCAAAACTGTCTTCTGTCAGGGCAGCAGGAAGTGGTCAGACATCACCTCTCCAAGCCACGCATGCAGAACTCCAAAGAAAAAACAGCCAGGTCCTTTCCCGAGCAGCGCTGCACGTGCCCGAGGGGCAGTGCAAACGCAGGGAGGCATTCATAGGCCCTGCTCTGCTCATTAGGCGCTCTCCCCTGTTGCTATTCTGACTGTAAGTGTGTCATGTCCCAGTGGGACACTCGTGCACACACGAACTTTTTTGTTTTTTGTTTTTACACGCTTGTTCCCTTTTCCCAAGACGCCTGATTAAAGGCAGATGAGACAGCCTTCATTATTCTCCCGGCACTCTTAGGCCATCCAGGTGTCCAACCTCCTAGCTTCTCAGCCCAACTTATTATTATTTTTTGTTTTTGTTTTTGTTTTTGTTTTTCGAGGTAGGGTCTCGCTCTAGCCCAGGCTGACCTGGAATTAACTATGTAGTCTCAGGGTGGCCTCGAACTCACAGCAATCCTCCTACCTCTGCCTCCCAAGTGCTGGGATTAAAGGCGTGCACCAGCACGCCCGGCTTCAACTTATTTTTTAATGTTTATTTATTTGAGAGAGAGAGATACAGAAAGAGGCAAGGAGAGAGAGAGAAAGAGAGAGAGAGAAAGAGAGAAAGAGAGGAAGGGAGGGAATGGGTGCACCAGGGTCTCCAGCCACTGCAAACAAACTCCAGATGCTTGCGCCCCCTTGTACATCTGGCTTACATGGGTCCTGGGAGTCGAGCCTGGGTCCTTTGGCTTTGCAGGCAAGCGCCTTAACCGCTAAGCCATCTCTCCAGCCCCCAACTTTTTATTTATTTATTTATTTTGCCCAGGCTGGCTTTGAACTCCTGATCCTCCTGCCTCCGCCTCTCCAGCACTGTCCTACTGGCGTGCACCACCACAAAAGGCTAAGCCCGATTTTCAGTTCAACGTTTATCTGATGTTTCTGACTTGAGAGCATTTTGGCTAGGTCCCCGTGGCCTTGACTGGTTATGTCTCCCGAAAGTCCACTCATCCTTTCTTTGATAAGAAGTTATCCAAGATCACTTTGTATAAGCTACAATTTATGGGGCTTCCTCCAAATAATTAAAACCATCCTGGCTGGGGAGGTAGCTCAGGGGGTACAGCACTTGCTTCACACGTGGAGGGTCCTGGGGTTCAGTCCCCGGCATCACTAAAATGTCACGTGAACCACATTTGTGATAAGTTCTTGTTCAGTCGTGTGCTTATAAAATGTGTGGTGATTTGAAGGGCAACGTATGCCTCCAGACGTTCACCCCTCTGTAGCCAAATCCAAACACACTGAAATAGTTCAAAGGTCAAAATGTGAACTCAGAAAAAAAAAAAAAAAAGGTGACCTGGTGAGTTCTGAACCTCAAAGTTTTGTGCATCCTGAAGGGATTCAATCTAGTGGACTTATTTTTATTTTTATTTATTTATTTGAGAGTGACAGATAGAGAAAGAGGCAGAGATAGAGAGCAAGGGAGAATGGGCGTGCCAGGGCCTCCAGCCACTGCCAACGAACTCCAGATGCATGCACCACCTTGTACATCTGGCTTACGTGGGACCTGGGGAATTGAGCCTCAAACCTGGGACCTTACACTTCACAGGAAAGTACTTAACTGCTAAGCCATCTCTCCAGGCCCCTGAGTTGATTTTTGATGTCTGCACAGAGGAGCATTGTTGAGAGGCAGGGCCTTCAGTCTCCTGGCTGGGTGACTTGTGCAGGGATATATTAGCAATGTCTGCCACTGACACAGCATAGAGAGAAACTCCCTGCAAGCAAATGTCCAAACAACATAGTGCTGAGAAGAAGGGATGGAGGAGTGCCCAGCACTGAAACACCTCTGTCACACCCTCCAAGGCTCAGGGCCCATTGCGGAAGAGGTGGCGGAAAGAATGGAAGAGCCAAAGGAAGGGTATGACTCCTTACAATGCAACTGCCCAGACAGAAATTGGCCTCGATATCCATGACCTTGCAGTGCCTAGCAATACCTTCACAAGACCCTTATAATAGGAGAAAAAGATGATGACACCAAATTAAAAGAGAGACTAAAGGAGAGAGGGAGGGGATGTGATGGAGAGTGAGGTTGAAGGGGAAAGTCGGGGAGGGGATTATCATGGTTTATTGTTGGTAAGTATAGAAGTTGTCAATAAAGGGCTGGAGAGATGGCTTAGCAGTTAAGGCGCCTGCCTGCGAAGCCTAAGAATACCCATTCCAATCTCCAGGTCCCATGTATAGCCATACGCAAACGTGACACAAGGGTGCAATGCCGCACATGCCCACAAGGGGGCACACACATCTGGAGTTTGTTCACAATGGCTGGAAAGGCCCTGGTGCGCCCATTCTCTCTCTCTCTCTGCCTCTTCCTGTCTCTCTCTCTGTGTCTTTCTCAAATTAAAAAAAAAAAAGTTGTCAATAAAAAAATTGAAAGCATGAAGGAAGGAAGGGAGAAAAGAAAGAAAAGTCTATGGAAGGTTGAACATGGGTTTCTAAGCGGACACTGCACTGCTATATAGAAAGGACTTGACTGTCCTCAGTTCTGCGTGGATGCTGAGGGATGGACCACTGTACAGTCAGTCCACAGACGCACAGGTTCTCGTGGGTAAATCACCCATGGGGAATCTCAGGGTGTGATGGTTAAGCTGATCTGTTTAGGAATCCATAGACATTCCTCATCAGTGGGTCTCTGAGGTTGCTTATAGGAAGGATTACCTGAAGGAGGAATCCTTCCCCCAGGGTGAGCCCTTCCCCAGAGTGGACGGCCCTTCTTGGAGGTGGGGGGGGGTTTGTCTAAAGAAGCTCTGGGAAGGAAGGTATCCCCCTTTTCCCACCTTGCTGCCCGGTGCTGCTTGCTGTTTGAGGCTTGTTGCTTTCCAGCGTGGACTGAAGAGCAGCGTCTCTCCAGGACGCCTCCAGGCCTTCAGTGCCGGATCGGGACTGCTGAGGCCTCCAGCCTCGTGGACTGAGCAGCTCCTGGGTTCCTTGACTCTCAGGTCTGCAACCTGCTATTGCTGGACTGTTGTAAGCTAATCCAATAAATTCCCTTTTAATACAATCCATTCTATCGGCTCTGTTCCTCTAGAGAACCCTGACGAATACACAGGGACAGAGAGGGGTTTGTTATTTCAGGCAGGGATCACCAAAGCTTCCACCACCACCACCACCAACTCCTCAGCCTGGTGCCCTGGGCCAGGCAGTTGAGCAGGTCCTTCCGGCTCCTCTGAGCAGACTGTGATCGTTGTCTCTGCTTGTGTATGTTCTCGACGCTCGCCCGTGTAAGCTTGCATGTGTGTGACTCGAGTATCTTTTTATAAGTTCACAGATGAGCGTGGTTGGCTGAGAATACAGAGCCCATGGGTCAGTGGGGTCTTGTATTTCCTACACAGAATCACAGCGAATGGTTTCATTTACTGTGCAGAGGATGCTTTTGTTTTTCTATTTTTTTTTTTTTCCGAGGCAGGGTCTCACTCTAGCCCAGGCTGACCTGGAATTCACTGTGTAATCTCAGGGTGGCCTCGAACTCACCACAGTCCTCCTACCTCTTGCCTCCCCAGTGCTGGGATTAAAGGCGTGCGCCATTACGCCCAGCTGTTTTTCTACTTTTAAATTTTTATTTATTAGACACAGAGAGAGGGAGAGAGGGAAAGATAGATAAAATGGGTGCACAAGGGCCTCTCGCTGCTGCAAATGAACTCCAGACGCATGCACCACCATGTGCACCTGGCTCATGTAGGACCTGGAGAATCGAACCTGGGTCCTTAGGCTTCCCAGGCATGTGCCTTAACCGCTAAGCCATCGCTCCAGCCCAAAAGGATGGGTGCTTTTGACTGCTGGGTGCCATGTGCACCGTGGTCCTAAACCATCAATGAAGGCGAAGAGTGTTTCCTAGGGATCTGAAGGACCCCAGGGATCTTATAATTCACGTCTAGGGGCTCAGAACATACCTCTGTTGTATGACATGCCTGGCCTATCCAAAGACCTCGCTAGGGATTGTGAAAGCATCCAGTTTTTCACGAGAGACTCTGTCTTTTTTTTAAAGACCTTCTTCAAATGTGGATGCGTGCAGTTAATAGCAATTTCTACCACTGCCGTCCTTTTATTTTTTTTTTAATATTTATTTATTTGAGAGAGAAAGATACAGAAATAGGCAGGTAGAGAGAGGGAGAATGGGCACGCCAGGGCCTCCAGCCATGCAAACGAACTCCAGATGTGTGCACCCCCTTGTACATCTGGCTTATATGGATCCTGGAGAACTGAGCCTCGAACAGGTGTCCTGAGGCTTTGCAGGCAAGTGTTTAACCACTAAGCCATCTCTCCAGCCCCAAGAGAGACTCTGTCTTAAGGGCGTAGAGGAAAAACACCAGATGCTCTCTGGTTTTCAGGTGTACACAGGTACACACACACACACACACACACACACACACACACACACACCACATACTACACTCACCCCCCCCCACCAAATTAAGAAGACTTTTTAGTAAATTTCACATCAATCTGTTTAAGGATCGATGCAAAAATTTCAAAGGTAGGGCTGGAGAGATGGCTTAGCGGTTAAAGCATTGGCCTGCGTAGCCTAAGGACCCAGGTTCGATTCTCCAGGTCCCACGAAAGCCAGATGCACATAGTGGCCCATGCATCTGGAGTTAGTTTGCAGTGGCTAGAGGCCCTGGCATGCCTATTCTCACTCTCTCTCTGTCTCTATCCCCCACCCCTGTCTGTCTCTAATATATAAATGAATAAAAATGTTAAAGTATTTTTTTAAAAAAAGGTAGGGAAGACACCGCGATGAATTTCCAGAGCTTCAGGGAAGACCTTGTGTCATATAAGGCCACTACCCTCCCCCACTCCAAGCCCCACTCCAAGCCAGACCTATGGCCCAGCCTCACTCCAGGCCCTGACCCCATAAGGCCCTGCCTGATGGGCTGGAGAGATGGCTTAGCGGTTAAGGTGTTTGCCTGCGAAGCTAAAGGATCCTGGTTCGATTCTCCAGGACCCACGTAAGCCAGATGCACAAAGGGCATGTGCATCTGGAGTTCGTCTGCAGTGGCTAGAGGCCCTGGTGCACCCATTCTCTCTCTGTCTGCTGGCAAATAAATAAATTAATTAATTAAAAAGAAAAAAGACTGTGCCTGAACCAGGCCATAGCTTTTTGCACATCATCCTTGTCAGGCCACATCCCACTCCAAGCTCTGCGTACTCCATAGCCCCACGCTCAAAACCACACCCTCGGTCCCACCGCTCCACTCGTCCCTGGCCCCTCCAGGCCCTGTCTCTTCAGTTCCCACCCCCTTGTCGTGCCCACCCCTTGTGCTTCTGCCTGTTCTGCTCCTTGCCCTGTCAGGCTCAGACCTACCCTGTTAGCAAGTGCCAGAGCCAACACCTGGCATTTGTTAAAAAACAAAAACAAAAACAAAAGTACAGACAGGAGCTCTGCAGTCCATGGAGTCAGCTGGTACGGCGGAAGGCATTCCAGAAACAGCAGCAAGAATGGGCACGTCACGACATGAGCAGAAGGCCGACAGAACTGGAGAACTCTCTCGCGAACTACCCAGCCCACGTGGAATGAATACTCACAAATTTATTTATTTATTTATTTATTTATTTATTATTTTTAACTAACTGATATATAGAGAGAGACAGAGAATGGGTGCGCCAGCAGCCTCTCAGCCGCTGTGAACAAACTCCAGACGCGTGCGCCCCCTTGTGGACAAGTGCGACATTGCGCCCTTGCGTCACTTTGCGTCTGGCTAAACGTGGGACCTGGAGATTCGAATGGGTGTTCTTAGGCTTCGCGGGCAGGCGCCTTAACTACTAAGCCATCTCTCCAGCCCCACAAATTTATTTATTTATTTATTTATTTATTTATTATTGCACATTTTTTTGTTTGTTTTTGTTTTTGTTTTTGAGACAGGGGCTTGCTCTAGCCCAGGCTGACCTGGAATTCACTCTGTAGTCTCAGGGTGGCCTTGAACTCATGGCAATTCTCCTACCTCTGCCTCCCAAGTGCTGGGATTAAAGGTGTGCGCTTCACAAATTTATTTTTAAAAACACACAACACACAGAAAACAAACATCAAGGGACTGGGGAGATGACTTAGCAGTTAGGGCGCTTGCCTGCAAAGCCAAAGGACCCAGGTTCGGTTTCCTAGGACCCGCAAACGTCTGGAGTTCGTTTGCCACAGCTGAACACCCTGCAGAGCCCATTCTCTCTCTCTCTCTGTCCCTCTCTCTCAAATAAATATGTAAAATTACAAATATTAAAAAAAAACACCAAAAGAATGAATAATATGCCCAATCATGGGTCAAATAAACGTAGTAGACACTTTTCAAGAGAGGAGGTGCAAAATGGCCAATTAATAGATGAAAATACTCACTGTCTTCAGGGAACTGCGTAAGTCAAAAGTGCATTAAGATTTCATCTCAGGCTGAAGAGACGGCTTAGCGGTTAAGGCGTTTGCCTGAGAAGCCTAAGGACCCAGGTTCAATTCTCCAGGTCCCACATAAGCCAGATGCACATGGTGGCGCATGTATATGGAGTTCGTTTGCAGTGGCTGGAGGCCCTGGCGTGCCCATTCTCTCTCTTTCTCTCTCTCTCTCTTCCCTCTCTCTCTCTCTTCCCTCTCTCTCTAATAAATAAATAAGTAAATAAATAAATAATAATAACTGTTTTTTTTTTTAAATAATAATGGTGTCATTGTTTCAAAAAAAGATTTCATTTCACCCCAGATACAATGGCTGTCATTAGCAAAGAAAACAAAAAATTCTAGCAAGGATGTGAGGCTGTGGATAAGAGGACGGAATCCTTATACACTGTTGGCGGGAACGCACATTGGTGCAGCCGCTATGGAAATCATTTAACAGTTGCTCAAAGAAGCCCGAATAGAAATACCACGTTGGTGCCCGCGTGGACATACGTGGACAAAGGAAACATGATAGTAATTCATTCACAATGCGGCCTTTTTGGCAGGTATGGCACTGATTTTAAAAAAACCACTTCAGAGGTGTCCTAAAGTGATAACTGTTATGCACATGAAAAATACTACACTGACAGGGATGAGGCGAATTTCTTTTCTTTTCTTTTTATTTATTTATTTATTTTTTATTTTCAAGGTAGGGTTTCACTCTAGCTCAGGCTGACCTGGAATTCACTATGTAGTCTCAAGGTGGCCTTGAACTCACGGCGATCCTCCTATCTCGGCCTCCCGAGTGCTGGGATTAAAGGCGTGCACCACCACGCCTGGCTGATTTTTTTTTTCTAGTTTTTAATCTGAATTTTTGGACATAGGATCTTATCTAAATTGTGTTCATTTGAGCTGGAGAGATGGCTTAGCGGTTAAGGCGCCTGTCGGCAAAGCCTAAGAACGCATGTTCCAATCTCCAGGTCCCACGTTAAGCCAGATGCAAAAGTGATGCAAGCACACAATGTCGCACGTCTGGGGTTTGTTCACAGCGGCTGGAAGACCCTGGTGTTCCCATTCTCTTTCTCTTTCTCTGTCTCTCTCTCTCTGCTTCTTTCTCTCTCTCTCAAAAATAAACCAATAGCCAGGTGTGGTGGGGCACGCCTTTAATCCCAGCACTCTGGAGGCAGAGGTAGGAGGATCACCGTGAGTTCAAGGCCAGCCTGAGACTACATAGTTAATTCCAGGTCAGCCTGGGCCAAATTGAGACCCTACCTCAAAACAACGAAAAAACAAAACAATTAAAAATAAAAATAATTAAAAACGTGTTAATCTGATTTATTTTAATATGCTTTTCCACTGAAGGTGCTCTATCAAGCGTAACAAGAAGCATAAAGTCAGGGGCTGCGGGGGAGGGGACGGGTAAGCTTGCTTACAAAGATTGCCCGCCTGGGTTCCGTTCCTCAGCCACCCACTTAAAGCTGGATCTAAAAAGTGGCATGAGGGCTGGAGAGATGGCTTAGGGGTTAAGGCGCCTGCCTCCTAAGCCTAAGAACACTGGTTCCAATCTCCAGCAGTTCCAGTCTCCAGGTCCCACGTTTAGCCAGATGCAAAGTGACGCAAGGGCGCAATACCTCATCTGGATTTCGTTCACAGCAGCTGAAAGACTGCTGGCACGCCCATCTCTGTCTCCCTCTCCATCTCCCTCTCCCTCGCTCTCTCTCTCTGTATCTCTCTCCGAAAAAAAAAAAAGTGGCATGAATCTGATGTTCCATTTGAAGTGGTAAGGGGCTCTAGTGCATCCCCCCACATGTGTGTGTTCAAATAAATAAAAACATAGAAAGTCATAGGATGTTTGTTACTTTTCATGCTGGTGTGCCAAGATAACGTGAGAGACACGATTCACATCTTAAGATGGGGAAGATTTATCTTGGCTGGACAGTGTCCAACCTGTCATGACGGGAGTGTGCCTCTTTGATATTGGGGGTTCTCTCAAGGTTTCACACACACCCGGCATCTCTAAGAGGCTCAGGGTCTCCATGACACCTTAAATGTTCCTTTTGCAGCTTCACAGACGGTCCCTTAGGATCTCCGTGCAGAGAATCAGACCCTGCTACACATTTTCTGGAACCTTGGTGAAAACCCCCATGACCGACTGGAACTCTTGCGTTCCACATACCACACAGGGCAGCACTGCATGGACGCTGCCCTGGCAGCGGGCACCTGGAGCTACAGCCGTTTCCACACAGGCGGGTTCACCACAGAGGAGAACCCACTTTTAGTGACACTTCTCACTGCTGTGATGGAACACTGGCACGAACGACTGAATGAACAAAGGGCTTTTTATTTTTTCAAAGATTTATTTTTATTTATTTAATCATTAGACAGAGAGAGAGAGAGAGAGAGAGAGAGAAAAAGAAAATGGGCACGCCAGGGCCTCTAGCCACTGCAAACGAACTCCAGACGCACATGCCACCATGTGCATCTGGCTTACGTGGGACCTGGAGACTCGAACCTGGGTCCTTAGGCTTTGCAGGCATGCGCCTTAACCGCTGAACCATCTCTCCAGCCTAAGGGGCTGTTTGGGCTCACAGTTGTGGAGGGTGCAGTCACTGTAGGAGTCATGGCTGAACAGCTGCATGAAAGGCCACTAATCCTGCGTCCTCCAACACATCACGTTTGTTCTAGCACTTCACCCCCCAATCATGTGTGCCACATGGCGGCCTCCCCGCCAAGCCCATGTGTAGCCTAAGTATGTACTAAGTATGTACCTGAAGGGAATCACAGCAGACAACAGAGATGCACGTTATCATTGTAAAACTACAGGAACAGGGCTGGACAGATGGCTCAGTGGTTAAGGCGCTTGCCTGCAAAACCTAAGGACCTCGGTTCGATTCCCCAGGACCCACGTAAGCCAGATGCACAAGGGGGTGCGTGCGCCTGGAGTTCGTCTGCAGCGGCTAGAGGCCATGGTATGCCCATTCTCTTATTCTATCACCTCTTTCTCTCTCATATTTAATAAATAAAATATTTCAATGGGGAATCTTTTTTTTTTGGAGAGAGACACAGAGAGAGACAGAGAGAGAGGGAGAGGAAGACAGATAGAGATGGTCGTGCCAGCAGTCTCTCAGCTGCTGAGAACGAAATCCAGATGTGTGCGCCCCCTTGTGGTCAAGTGCGGCATTGCGCCCTTGCGTCACTTTTCATCTGGCTAAACGTGGGACCTGGAGATTGGAACTGCTGGTGATTGGAACAGGCGTTCTTAGGCTTAGGAAGAAGGTGCCTTAACCACTAAGCCATCTCTCCAGCCCCATGGTGTTTTTTTTTTTTTTTAACCACAAAACTATGGGCACAGCTTCCATCTACTCCATCTGCAGATGAATTGATGAACTGCAGCATTTATGTGCAATGAAGTTTTTGTGTGCACACTGTGCATGTGTGTACATGTCTGTATGTGTGGGTGGGTACGTGTGTGTGTGTGTGTGTATGTCTATGCATGTGCATGACGAGGGCAGAGTTTGATGTGGGCTTTTTCTAGCAACCTCGTTTCTCTTGAGTCTTTCTTTCACTGTTGCTTGGAGCTTTCCAATTCAGCTGGTCTCGCTTCCTGTAGGGACCCTCCACATTTTACATGGGTGCTGAGGACGTGAGCCCGCTCGGGTCCTCCTGTGCAGTAAAGCACTTTTACAGTAAAGCTGAGCTATTTCCCCAGCCCTCCCCACGGAGGGTTTATTCATCTATTAAGAATGAAGCCGGGCGTGGTGGCGCACGCCTTTAATCCCGGCACTCGGGAGGCAGAGGTAGGAGGATCGCTGTGAGTTCAAGGTCACCCTGAGACTACATAGGGAATTCCAGGTCAGCCTGAGCCAGAGTGAGACCCTACCTTGAAACCCCTTCCCTAAAAAAAAAGAAAAAAAGAATGAAGTTGGGCTGGAGAGATGGCTTAGAGGTGAAGGCGTTTGCCTGCAAAGCCAAAGGACGCCCGTTCGATTCCCCAGGACCCACGTAAGCCAGCTGCAAAAGATTGGCTCCTGTGTCTGGAGTTCATTTGCAGTGGTTGGAGGCCCTGGTGCGCCCATTCTCTCTCTCTCTCTCTTAAATAAATAAAAATAAAATAAGACTGAAGTCATGTCATTGGCTAGATAACGGATTGATCCAGAGATCATGTAAGTCCAAATAAGACGGACTCAAAAGAAGAACACTCGGTGTCGTGGAATGGCAACAGGTAAGAATGCATTGTGCATTCCAAAAAGCTCCAGTAGGGCTGGAGAGACGGCTTAGCAGTTGAGGCACATGCCTGCTGTTGCAGTCAGGTTCGCATTGCTGGCAGAAATCACCCGACCAGGAGCAGCTTGTGGGAAAAAAGAGGTTTATTTTGGCTTACAGGCTCGAGGGGGAAGCTCCACGATGTCAGGAAAAACGATGGCATGAGCAGAGGGTGGACATCACTCTCTGGTCAACATCAGGTGGACAACAGCAACAGGAGAGTGTGCCAAACACTGGCAAGGGGAAGCTGGCTATAACACCCATAAGCCCGCCCCCAACAATACTCTGCCTCCAGGAGGTGTTAATTCCCAAATTGCCATCAGCTGGGAACCTAGCATTCAGAACACCCAAGTTTATGGGGGTCACCTGAATCAAACCACCACATTCTGCCCCTGCCTCCATAAATAACCATACATGATGTAAAATGCAATGCATTCATCCAATTTAAAAAACCCCCATTTTTTAAAATCAATCCTAATGATGGTCCAACAATCCCCATACTCCAAGGTCTTTTAACTGAGCCATAATACCAAAAAAATACCAAAAAAAAAAAAAAAAAAAAAAAAAAAAAAAAAAAAAAAAAAAAAAAAAAAAAAAAAAAAACCCATAATGGCACAGAATAAACATTCACACTGCAAAGGATGGCATTGGGCAAAGCAAAGAAATATTTAACCAATACAAGATTTAAAACAACCAGGGCAAACGTCAAACTCTGTAATTCCAACCCAACAACTAGTCAGTGACAAATCTCCAAGTCAGATACTTCTAAGCAGCAACAAGTCTCTGGAGTTCCAATTCCACCCCTCCAGCTAGGCTACTCACGGTCCTGGAAAACTTCATCTGGAGCCAGCAGCTTTCTTCAGAAGCTGGCATCTCCACTGGGTCTCCACTGCAACCCACAGTCCATCCTCACGGCCCCATGAGATCTCCATGCAGGCAAACAGCAAACCTGCTTCACATTGCCCATGGCCATTTCCAAAACACAAGACCGCATTGCAAACTCAATGACCCTCTCTTTCCTGCATTTCTTATACTCCACAATACCAAGTAGAAAAACAAAAAACAAACAAACAAAAAAAGGTAAGTTTACGTTCAGATGTGCTGGCACATCCAGGACTCAAGTGATCGAAACAGGGAGATCTCGAGTTTGATGGCAGTCTGGGCTACAGAATGAGGCAATAAATAAATTAATACATTTAATTAAAATAGGCAGTGGTCAGACTCACTGCAGACTGCCTGCTTGTGTGTGTGCACGCGCGCGCGTGTGCTCATGGTAAGTGGGAGGGGAAGGAAGGGAGGAGGAAAAGTGCTTTGTGCTCCCCCCGAGACTGAAAACCTGGAGCAATGGATCTCAGATAGGAGCATCCGAGTAAAGGGTGCCGGGCTGGAGCCCTGGGCGCTGGCACCGCTGCGGACGCCTGGAGCTGCAGCCATTTCCATTTCCACGTGGGCAGAGAAAGCAACTTCCTTTCGGTGACAGTTCTCACCACTGTGATGGAACGCTGGATGGAGTGACTGAATGAACACAGGGCTGTTTTGGCTCCCAGTTGTGCAGGGTCCCTGCAGAAGTCACAGCCAAACAGCTGCCTGACAGGCCACGAGTCGTGTCCTCTGACACGTCACGCCCACCAACCACGGCCACAGTGGGCTGTTCTGCTAATTGCACACTGCCACGTGATCATTTAATCAATTTGGTAACAAAAGGCACTCATAGCAATCACTAGGAAAGGCCTGTAGTCTTCAGCTATACAAAATATAGCCACGCAAAATACATAGCGTATACTCTCTTTTTTTTTTTTTTTTGGTTTTGCGAGGTAGGGTCTCATTCTGGCCCAGGCTGACCTGGAATTAACTATGTAGTCTCAGGGTGGCCTCGAACTCTCAGCGATCCTCCTACCTCTGCCTCCCGAGTGCTGGGATTAAAGGCGTGCGCCACCACGCCCGGCTCATAGCGTATACTCTTTAAAAAGAAGACCAGTAAGAAAATGGAGATCATTTCAGAGGCAGAATTTAATAGGGAGAACTGATCATAAGGGTTTTCATTCATAAACCAGCTGTGAGCAATTGTGAACATGATATATCTGCATTTCGATTTGAACAATGATATTAGGCATACTAGCTTGCACTGTGTTGGTAACATGTTAGAAATAAATTATCACCCCTTAAGAACAGTTTTGTAACAATGTCTATACAAATTTATACATTTAAGAATTAAAAAAAAAAAAAAAGGAGAGGCAGGACATCATACCAAACAAGATATAAATGAGATACAATGGTCATTACGATAAAAAATTATAGGTACATAGAAAGGCTGGAACAAGTAATGTTCTCTGTTGGACGTTTGTCCCTTAGATTCTGGAGGGTTCTTGGGGACGTGGTAGGAGGGGAGCTTAATGGAGCTTAGTTGCTGGTGGCACGCAGCTGAAGAGGGGCCTGGTGTCCAGCATGCTCCCTCTCTCTCTGCTTTGCTTCCTGTGAGGATGTGAGACTGCAGGACCTTCCTGTGGGCCTGGGAGCAAGGGGCTACTGACAAAACCTTCTCCACCACCATATAAAGAGCTGCCCCTGGTTATATCAGATGTTAGGTGACGGTCACAAAAACGTCACCTATCACATCAACTCCCTGTGGCAGGGCAGATTCCTCCAAATTGAAACCGTCTCTCTGGAGGGGGAGGAGTCAATGAAACCTACAAGGTCACATGACCACTCCCAGGTAGGCAGCAGTGGAGGGAGGACTTCTCACTGGTGTGCAGCAGTTGTCTCTGATTTGAAACCTCCCGCTTAAGCTCCCTCGCTCCTCCCTGAGGTTGTGAAAAGGGTGGACAGCTGCCTGGGGAGCGTCTCCCACCTACCCTGCCTGGCTGCAGACAAGTCACTCACTGTGCTGGGGACTGACCAGCTGGGCTGCCCGCGGGCGGTGCAGTGAGCCCCAGAAATCAGCGTCCAGGAGCCGCCGCCTGTGCTGGGCTGGACTTTTTGGTGGTGCAGCCACCTTGTGCTCACCCACGCTCCTGTGAGCAAGCCCTCACCGTGCTCTGGAAGTGACCCCTTCGCTTCGCCACCCTGGTGTTGGGGCGATCTGTCCTCAGAGCCTAGCTGGGGTGAGTGTGTGTGTGTTTGCATTTCCCCAGGTAAGGAGTCTACTTGTCATCTATCTACGTGCGCATCTATGTAGATCTGTGCTGGGGACTGGAGTCAGGCTTGTTACATGCAAAAGCACGTATCTGTTGCTGAAGCAAGCATCTACGTTAGCCACTACGTCTGTCATACAAAAGTACCTGTTGTGTATATAGTTCTGCCAATTACCTACAAGGCAGAGCCGTAACAGAAAACATGGACATCTCTGTATCTTGTTAATTTCTTGGTGCTGGGACAAAATGCCCAGCCAGAAGCAGCGCAGGGAAGGAAAGGGTTGATTTCCCGCTCGGCAGGGAAGGCAGCACAGGTCTAGGCAGGAAGCCCGTGTTGCATCTTCACATCAGCAGGGAGGAAGCAGCGTCTAGCAGGCAACCGTATGAAGGCCCACCCCCAGTGACATACTCCCTCCATCAAGGCTCTGCCTCGTAAAGGTTCCAGAACCTTCCCAAACAGCATCACCAACTGTGGAGTAGGTATTCTAACACATGAGTTTATGGGGACATCTTACAAACAACTGCAATTCATAATACAAACACTTTGGGGTATATTACACACACTGTCAGATGTTTAACAGCACGGCTGGGTTGTACCCAGTATCAGCCGTGAATCTCCTGGTACAGCAAACGTCCCAAGACATAGCCCAATGTGCACTGACTGAATGTCACCATGTTCACTCACTAGCACACAGTTCAATATGTCAATCTTCAATAGCATACTTATAAATTCCATCCATGCTATCGAAATTCATAGCTTCTCCCACAAGTTTTGAGATATGGAAATTTGGAAGGTCTACCCATTAAATATACTTATGACTGGGCACAGTGGCACGTCTCCTTGCTCGGGAGCACGAAGCAGAAGGATCAGGAATACAAGAAGAGCCTGGGGCGGCACAGATCGTCTGCTCTACGGGGTAAAACCCAGTCTCAGAAAAAAACAATGCCGACTCCGTGAGCAATGACAAGTCCTTGCACAAGAAGGCGATCTCACTGGGTGCAATTTCTTGATATGATTGCTTTCATTTTCAGTTATGTGTGAGCATAGAGACTGGCAATGGAGATGATGCGAGAACTGTGATATACAAGAACTGACCGCACGGGTGACTAGCTAGCCCAATGCCACTACTGGGACAGAGCCTAGGCAGTTATTTCCATTCAAATCCACACTCACGCTCAGAAGAAAGTCGCTGCCCGCTGACGTGGGTGCAGGTGAACTCCTAGTTCACAGTGGGTGTATTTACAGGGTTTCTCGCTTGAACGACGTCAGTGATCAGCGAGCCACGGTAGCATTACTTCCTTGTCCTGTGATCCTCTTTGATGTGACTTACTTTGCTATGGTTTCACATCGATGTGGGCTCTGGTGACAAAAGAGGGACACTCCCACTAGAAAGCGTCCTGCAGTTCTGAATGTGCTCACTGGCCGTTGCTCAGGGCAGCCTTGGACTCCTGAGTCACATGCTCCTGCACAGCCAGCATGGGTTAACTGGGATGAAGCCACGAGCAGCTTCGTCTGGCTAAGCTACTTGCTCTGCGCGACCTCTCTCACCGGTGTGAGCTTTCTGATGTCGAGGACTGACCGACTTGTCGTGGACAGTTCTCACAGCATCTGTCACCCGTGAGTTTTCACTCATCGTGTGACTGTGCTATGGAGTGTACAGTTCCCTGTATTCTTGACATCAACAAGGTCAGCCCCTGCGTGTCTTCCTGGACGTCGTGAAGCCTGGAGCGGCACACAGCGTGACTACAACCTGAGGTTCACGACTGGTCGCCACGCCAACTTGGCAGTTCAGAGGTGGTCTGCAGAAGAAAGCGTGAATCTCGTACGTCTATGAATTCTGATGCTCAGTAAAGGTCTGATGGAGGGATTTCCCTTACACTTAACGAGCGTCTCATGATGGAGTCACTGCATGCAGTAGCTGCCTTGCATGCTTTACGCTTACGGGGTTCCTCAACTATCTGTCTTCTGATGTCAAGTGTGATTACTGGTAGAAAACTTTGCAGCGTGTTTCATTCCTATGGCTTTACGTTATCTGTCAGCATCTGTTAGAGCGGGGGTGTGTATGAAGGCCAGAGGACCATTTCCGAGAGACGGGCCTCACCTTCCCCTTTGTTTGAGGCAGGGCACTGCATGCTGCGTGTTGGCCATCGTGTACACTAGGCGAGATGGGGTGTGAGTTTCTGGGAAATTCTCCCGGCTCTGCCTGCCATGTTGCTGTCAGCATGCTGGGGTTACAGAAGCCTGCCAATGGCTTTCAGCTGCTCAGTGGGGTCTGGGGATATGAACTCAGGCGCTCAGACTCGCTCAGCAAGCACTTTATCCACTGAGCCATCTCCCCATCCCCTCATATGGCTTTGAGCTGTACGAAATCTGTAATGCAGTATGAAATTACACTTACAGTTTTACATCCCTTCCATCCATAGCTCCTCACTTTTGTAAGTCTCCTGATTTGGAGTGATCTCTGTGTTAAAGTAGAACGTTTTCATATAGTCTTCATACTCATAGGGCTTCTCGCCTGTATGGGTTTTCTGATGGCGAATAAGGTTTGATTTAGAGCAGAAAGCTTTCCTGCACACTTCACACTCGTAAGGTTTCTCGCCTGTGTGAGTCCTCTGATGGACGATGAGCTGGGACTTCCAGGAGAATCTTTTCATGCACTCATTACACTCGTGGTACTTCTCCCCCGTGTGAGTTCTCTGATGCTCGGTATGGTTGGATTTCCTGTGGAAGGTCTTCCTGCACTCTTTACATTCGTAGGGTCTCTCCCCTGTGTGCGTCCGCTGATGCACAGTCAGGTCGGACTTGCAGTTGAAGGTTTTGTTACATTCATCACACTCGTAGGGCTTTTTGCCCGTGTGCGTGCTCTGGTGTCGGGTGAGGTCAGACTTGGAGTAGAACGTTTTCATGCACTCTTTACATTCATGGGTTTTCTTACCTGAATGAGTCCTCTGATGCCGAGTGACGTCGGACTTACACTTGAAAGTTTTCATACATTCCTGACAGACGTAAGGCTTCTCAACCGCGTGAGTCCTCTGATGCCGAGTGAGCTCTGACTTACAGTAAAACGTTTTGGTGCATTCGCCACATTCATAGGGTTTCTCACCCGTGTGCGTTTTCTGGTGTCTGATGAGGTCTGACTTGCAGAAGAAGGCCTTCCTGCACTGCTGGCACTCGTAGGGCTTCTCTCCGGTGTGGAACCTCTGATGGATGATCAGGTAGGACTTCCAAGGGAATCTCTTCATGCACTCTTTACACTCGTAGGTTTTCTCGTGGGCGTGCAGTCCTTGGTGCTGGATGAAGGCCGAGTTGTAGTAAAAGGCGTCCTCACAGTCCTTCCACTCACAGGATTTGTCGTACGTGTGGAATATCTGGTCCATGGGGTGCTGGGAGTTCTCGTACGTGTTGAGTCCTTGATGAGGGATGAGGGCTGAGTTGTAGTAGAACGCTTCTCGGCACTCCTTGCACTCGCAGGGCTTGTCGCACGAGTGGAACATCTGATCCATGGGGTGCTGGGACTTCCAGTAAAACATCTCCACGCACAGCTGACAATCACAGGATTTTGGGCCCTGGTCAATGTCCTCCTGAACCTTTAGTTCTGCCTGGAAACAGAGGATTTATTAAAATCTTTCTATTCGTGAGCCTTTCGCACATGCTTTCTTAATGAACGATTTCTCACAATCACTACATGTGTCATACTTCTCTTCTATGTGTGTTTGTCTTGCGACATAGATTACATTTATAATCTTCCTTCTTAGTTGAGTCGTTCACCTTGTGTAGGAAGTGCTACAAAAATCAAAAGTCATCCCACATTCATGGAAGTTACTAGAGGCCTCGTGTACAGAAGGTGTGTGTCAGTTAAAACGTGTTTAAAAGGAGTTCCCTGGTCCAAAATGCTGAAAGCAACAATGCAAATTACTTCTTGCTATGAAGACCATGTTCCCCACCTACCATCCCATCAGCTCACTGAACTGAAGTATTCTGCTGTCCCAGGGACTCGCTTCCGGAGGAAAGCGAGCTCTTTACTTTCCCTCACGTTAACGTTTTACTTACTTCAATCAACTCTTCATTTGATCCACTGCTGGTGGCAACACCTTCCCATGAATGTCGCTCTTGACTCTCCTGGCTGCCATCAATAGGACCACTCATGTTGTCAGCATCTAAAATGGTACCACAAATACCAATATTCATGAATCATGCCTAAGACATTTTTATGTAAGTCAAACATAAAAGAAGTGCTTTCTTTATCTGCATGGCATAAGTTTAAAATTTTTCATTTATGCTAAGCATTCCCATTTTTGTCTTTAAGGAATTAAGTTAACAAACGCACTGCTAGATAAAGCAATTGCAAGTTGGTTTCTTTGCTGTGTGTTTTATTCTGCTCTGTTGAACCGTGTGGAAATAAAGCACTCACCTACTTCTCGGGTGTGGGTTTCCACATAGGAATTTTCACCTGCCCTTTTCACCCTTGTCCTCATTCTTTTATATTACCTGAATATATAATGCCTCCTACATTGTACCTGCTTCACTCAGAAAATACCATGGTATTCTGTATTACACTAGCTACTTTAAAAAATTTCTTAGCCGGGCGTGGTGGCGCACGCCTTTAATCCCAGCACTCGGGAGGCAGAGGTAGGAGGATCGCTGAGAGTTCGAGGCCACCCTGAGACTACATAGTGAATTCCAGGTCAGCCTGGACCAGAGTGAGACCCTACCTTGGAAAACCAAAAAAAAAAAAAAAAAAAAAAAAAAAAATCTTTATTTGCAAGCAGAGAGAGAATGGGTGCCAGGGCCTCTAGGCATTGCAAATGAACTCCAGACGCATGCACCCCTTGTGCATCTGGCTTACGTGGGTCCTGGGGAATCGAACCTGGGTCCTTTGGCTTCGCAGGCAAGCGCCTTAACTGCTGATCCATCTCTCCAGCCCCTACTAGTTACTTTTGGAATGGGGCACTGTCATATATTCTCTCTCCTTAGCAGATATAAAATTACTGTATATTAATGACTATGTATGTGTAATTCAATTATTTTACTTTGCCCTGAGAAATCAGAGTGGAATTCTCCTCAGGTTTTATAAAGCTGCTTCTTCTAAATTCTTATTTCCACCTATCTTATATTTCACACTCTCATTTACTGCCTGGACCTACATCTGCTTCATAACGTAATAACGCACATTCTCATTAAAAAGGAAACAGCTGAGCTGGAGAGACGGCTCTGCAGTTAAAGGCGTTTACTTGCAAAGCCTGCCAGACTGGTTGGGATTACCCAGGACCCACACAAAGCCACGTTCCCAGAGTGGTTGGGATCAGGAGGCTGTCACTGTGGATGTGTTCCTACCTCACCCTTCCATTCGCTGGCATGGGCATAGGGGGGCCTGAGGGCAACACTGTACTATTTTTGTTAAGACAGTTTTGTAGCCCAATTTGAAACAGGTACTGTGATAACTCTAACATTTCTTGTTTGTTGTTCTTGTTTTGAGGCAGGGTCTGGCCCAGGCTGACCTGGAACTCACTCTGTAGTCCAGGCTGGCCTCAAACTCATGGCGCTCCTCCTACCTCTGCCTCCTGAGTGCTGGAATTAAAGGAGTGCGCCACCACGCCTGGAGCCTTTCCCTTATTAAAAGAGTCTTCCTAATTCTTTGTGTCAGTATTTTACAGCTTTAATTGTAGTATTTCACGTTGACTAGTGTTCCGAGGTGCTGGTTTCCTTCAAGCTGCTGTAACTGCACTGATTTTATTCTCACCATATTCACTATTCAGATGAAAGGAACCAAGTTTGCCTTCCTGGCATAAAGGGTCCTACTGTCTCCCCCTCCTCCTGATAAGCATTCTTTGTGAAGCACCATGATACTATGACACACTGTTTCTGCTTTACTCTGCTCTGGAATGTAAGCTCTCTTTAAGATAAGATGCATCTGTGTGGTTAGTGATATCACAATTATAAAGACAACTGTTTGTAAGGGAATTAAACAACATGTCACTAAATGCAAAATTTAAAAATATGGCAAGAAAAGAAGGACAACGGAGAATTTAGGTAAAGCGCTCAGTCATCAAAGATGTCTAGGACACGCACAGGGATCACAGCTGGGCACACACCGAAGAGATGGCTTTGCAAAGGAAACCACCTTCAGATGCTGTGTACCAGTGTCTGCTCCATACGGGATCAGCCATTTTCAGGAATACATGTGGATGAAATTGACAACAGGAGCTCAGCGTGACCAACATGTGATCAGCTCTCTGCTGACCTTTCTCCTCTGTCCAGTAGACTGACTGACCTGAGAAGTCTACGAATGAGGCCTCTGCTGCTGTCCATGGCTCAATCCCATGTTCCAACTTGAGTATCAACTCGGGTTTGCTCACACAGTGCCCTGTAAAAAATCACAAGGCACAGCACGTATGAAGTGGCAGGTCAGCTCCACTGGTGCAAGATGACAGTTCCACGTGCAAACCATGCTCTGGAGGGAGGGTCACACTCACACTCTTCATT